>PVKZ01001224.1:0-183996 GCA_004027375.1 Macroglossus sobrinus | reverse complement strand
AGAGGTGAGGGACCAGGCTTTTTCTTCAGCCTGGGCAGATCAATACTTTTAACACACACACACACACACACACACACACACACACACACACACGAAAAAATTAAAATAACTAAAGATACACATATTAGATGCTGCTTGGTGTTTTCAGCAATATCAAATTTCCATAAATTTTTCCAAAGATGCCTTCTTCCTTTTTAGACTTTTTTCACTGCAGACACATCACAAACATTTTGCAGAGGGGCGTGGGCCACGGCACATACTTTAAGTAGCTCTGACCTAGGCCGGTGGAAGGCAGACAGCTTAAATACCTCGCCTTTTCCCTGGGAAGTGCTCAGCCAGTTGGACAGCTTGATTTGGAGGATGATGCCAACCACTGCCCTGGCCACTGAGGCTTAATATCACCCCAGCCTCAGAGTCAGATCTGAACTGAGGTGCTCAGCTTCAAGGCACGGAAGCTCTACTCCAAGTGCAAGGGGTGTCAGCAGTGGACTGGGCCATTCATCCTGCCCCCCCACCCGCCCAAGCCCTGGATGGAGTCAGTACTTTACACATATCGCTAACTCCTCTGCACCCTCATAACCACCCAGGGAGCTGGGCATGTGTCTCCGTTTTCACAGGTGAGAACCCTGAGGTTCAGAAAGATAAATAACTCCAGGCACACAGTCCATGAGAGGCAAGCCTGATCAGGCTTCGAACGCCAGAGTGGGGCTCCCCCACTGCACTGTCATGCTGTGCTGTGATGGCAGGGTTTGCCATCTAAGTTAGCTGTGGTGGACATCAGGAAAGGTCAGTCTGCCTTGTGTGCACATTTCCAGGGATCCCTGATAGCTGGGGAGTTGGAATTGCTACAGGGTGGAATAGAGCTTGTCAGCAGAGAAACTCCAAGAAGTCCACCCTTCTACCCAAGAGAAAACCTGGCCCTATTTGACAGCATAGAGTTAACCCCTACTTGGTCCAGGCTGACAATATTCTTTCTCATAAGGACTATGGGACCCACTTCCCAGGAAGTACCACAATGTTCCACCCATTATGGAAACCAAGTTGACATAGAATGGAGGCAGATCCTTGTTGCTATGGCAATGAGATAGGCTGCCATGGGAACATGACAACATGCTCCAGTCCATCTCTATCCTGAAACCGTCCTCCAGGATCTCTTAAATTATCAATACTGCTGTGAGTTCATGTCATAACATGGCATGACAAGGGGATGCTGTTTTTATTTGGAAGGGTATCACACCCTCTCAAACAGCTTGGGGTCTCTGTACCTCAGGGATAGGAGTCATAAACCCAACAGCCATTTTGTTAAGTGAACTATTCTCCTATGCCCTGAACCAGTCTTTCCCTGATGAAGACTGTATGGTAGGAAAAGGTTGATAGGTCTCTAAAATCTGCTCTTAGCCAGCCTCATTTTATAAAATTCCCTGTGACTCCTCTAACCCCTCCTCACTTAGGGTTAGGCAGATAGGAGGTAGGGGAGTGTGTGTGTGTGTGTGTGTGTTGCTTCAGGAGCATGAGAGTGAAATGTGTTCTCTGGTATAAGAAGCAGACTGTGGGTATATGAGAGGGTGTATGTGAGAGAGGTGAATGAGAAACTGCTTGCATGTTCACAGACATGTGTCTGTGTAACCATGTGTGAGGTGGGTCCTTCTAACTACATTTCAAAACTTATCAGCTCCCAGTGCAACCCAGGTGCCTCCAGGATATCTGTTCTAGCTGACTCAGCAGGTGGCCAGAGAAGCTGGGTCTCCTTGTCCCATGCTCCTTGCCCCAGGACTGCTGCCTCTGAGACTCTGGACTTTGTAGTTCTTGGCCCCACGTTTTGGGAACAGATCTTTGGTTTCATGGGGCTCCTAGCCTGACTCTGAACCTGTACCCTGGATTGGAGGAAAAGTGCAGGGCAGGTAGGAGGCTGTGAGGGGCTACATTACTGGCCCCAGTGGCTTCTGTCCCCCACTCCAGACTTTCTGGGTGGGCTCAAAGATCCAGCACACCGGAGCCCAAAGACCTGGAAGTAGGCCTGCCTAAGGACACTAAACTCTACTCCTTCCTCGGGTCTCTGGACAGTCTTGAGGGGGAGAGAAACTAGGAAGGCCCAGGCATCATTTACTGGATGGAGAAAGGGGAGGTGAGTGGGGCTCTTTCCAGGTTGCACCCCTGTGGGTAAGTCTGTTACAATAGTAGGGAGCTGGTCTCATGCCCCCATGCAAAGGAACATGGTAGGGAGGCCTGGGAGGGATGCAGGAAGATTTCTGGTTCTTGAATCACTCTTTTTTTTCTCTTTAGCATCATTCTTAATAGAATAACAAATAATGTTGAGTCCTCAGTGTGCCAAGCACAGGGCTACTCCATTTCATACTCACAATAACTGTAGGAAGTGGGCATCCCCACTGTGCAAAAGAGAAAATGGAGGCTCACAGAGATTAGGTGGTGTGCTTAAGGTCACACAGCTGAAAAGTTATAGCGCCTAGAGTCAGACTCACTTTCTAACTCTGCATGCCACGCTCCTCCTATACACTACAGCCCTTCCTTTTCCTCGAGCCCCTGTGGGACAGAGCCAACCTTCCTCTTGAGTGATGTGTCTTGGGGAAAAGGTCTGGCAGCCAGTGTAACTCTACCCTGTCCCTTCCCAGACTCTTTAATGACAAAACAAGTGAAGTCACCAATCACTAGAGCAGAGGTCCAACCCTCAAACCTCCTGCCAGAGACAAGACATTTGAATTTTGACTATCTGTCTCTTTTCTTTGGAAGCAGCTTTCCCAAGTTCAGACTTGGTCACAGGGAGTGACAGATGTCAAGCCCAAGGAGTGCCAGCATGCTCTCCCCCTCCATCCCCTCTTCCGTGCCTTCTTCCAGTTTAAAGGCATCAGAGCCCAACACATTCCCATGTGTGGCTCCAAGCAGAGAGCCTGGGAGCAGAGGTTGGTCTTGGTTGTTGGGAGAGCCAGGACATAACGGTCCCCATTTTCATCACCTTCTCAGGTTTTGCTTACCCGTGTTCAATATAGTTTTAACAATTGTCCCTTCAATATATTTCCTTCACAAAATATTTAAAAGTACCGCTTTTGACACATTTATGTGTGCTTACCCCTTATGCCTCTTAAAAGACAGCAAAGGAACAAAAGAGGTACAACCCCTCAAGGACAAAGAGAAGGGAGAAAAGACCACAGAAGATGGGAAATGACACCAGACTCTGGAGATGAAATTAAATGAAGGGCTTGGCAGAGCGCAGGAAGCTACAGATCAAAACCAGCAAAGGGGGCACAGAGGGGACACAACTGATTCACCCCCAGGACCAAGTCTCAGGACTTGGAGGAGTCTGGGATGAATATTGGGCTGAAAATAGGGGGGCTGGATGGAAATCTGTATATGGAGAAGCTAGACTTCCCGTGTCCCCTCTTCTCAGCCAACACAGCTGGCTGTCCCACTAGCCCACTGGGAAGAATCTAGAGGCTTCCTCTCTTAAGGACACAGTGAAGACCTCTAGTCATGGGGACACAAGCACAGTGAGGATGGAGATGAAGAGAGTGGCCAAAAAAGAGATTATGTGAAAGTCTGTCCGGGTGAGACCACAGCCCAGTCCCAGTGTTTGTTCCCAGAACATAGGTGGTAAGGTGTTGCCTTCCCAGGCAGGACAGAGAAGGCCCCAAAGAAAAAACACCTTCAGATACTAAGTATGAGTCTGTTTAGGATGCTATAACAAAATACCACAGACTGGATGGCTTATATACAACAGAAATTTATTTCTCACATTTCTGGAATCTTGAAGTCCAAGGTCAAGGGGCCCCAGATTCAATGCTCAGTGAGAGAGCTTACTTCCTGGTTCATAGACAGCTGTCTTCTCTCTGTGTCCTCACATGGCAGAAAGGAGAAGGGAGCTCTCTGGGGTTTCTGTGATAAGGGCATTTATCCCATTCATGACGGCTCCACCCTTATGCCTGAATCACTTCCCTCAGACCCCACTTCTAAACACCACCACATTGGGAGTTAGGATTTCAACATATGGTTTGTTTTGGGGTGCAGGGGTGATGACACAAACATTCAGTCTATGGCAGTGCCCCAGAGAAAAGCCAGCTCAGAGCCCCCATCTACAGTGGGGTTCTCATAGCCCCATCTAAGATCCCTGTACCTGCATACTGAGTTTCTAGGTCACTCCACATGTTTCTTAACCATGGAGAACCAAGGGGCCCAGGACTTCAGAGAAAGCCTCTAGATTGAAAGAGAAGACCAAAGCGAATAAACACAGAAAACAGAGACATCAATTTTAAAAATTAGACTGTAGTTAAAATCCTCTGGGGGCATGAGAGAAAAATTTTGCATCCATAAAATAAGTAGTAGATGTAATAAATATAGAAATAATTAAAGAATCATAAAGGACTTGGATATTAAATTTTAGGAGAAATTTTTTTTTAAAAAAATAAAGAGTTAGAACATAAAGTTAAGGAAACTTTCTCAAGGTAGAACAAAAAGAAATTGGGGATAAAAATAGAAGAAACTTAAATAATAAACAGAATCTATAACATCCCATCAGTATGAGTTCCAGAAAAAAGAGAACAGAGAACATGGTAGAGAAAAAATGGCCCAAGAATTAATGCAGGATGATTTCCGAGAATGGAAGGACATGAATTTCCAGATTGAAAGCGTTTACTGAGTGCCCAGCTCATGAGTGAAAAATGTCCATTGCCAGAGATAAAGAAAAGGTGGCAAAAGCCCCTAGAGATGAAACCATAGAATAGTCAAGAATCAGAAGATACTGGAAAAACAACTTCCAATTTCAGAGGGAAAATAAATTTCAACCTAGAATTCTATTCACAACTAAACTATTTAGAGCAAGGATCCAATGGAAACACTTTTAAACATGCCAGGACTGGAAATATTGACTTCTCACACACCCTCCCTCAGCAAGCTTTGGGAGAACTTCCTTAACAAAGGTGCAAACGGAGAAAGGAAATCCCCAGAGCCCCGACACAGAGCCACAGAGGAGAGCTGCAGAGGGTAGTGTGCAAACAACAGTGTGCAGCCCAGCTGGGAGCACAGGGCCCCCAGGAGAAAATCCCACTGGACTCTTCAGTGGGTGGAGAGGGGGTTTGGAGCACCTGGGCAGAATTCACGGTATCACAGAAAAACAGAGAGTAGGAAAAAGAGGTGGTGGGGGGCAATGATGAACTGAAAGAAAAGCCAAAAATGACTCAAGAAAGGAAATGGACTCATAATACCCAGTAAACAATAATTATAGTAATGCAAACATTGACTTGACTTTGCCAAAATTAGAGGGACAGGGTTTCAGAGAAGAAATATCAATAAATAAGATATAAAATAGAAAAATTAAGAAATGGCAGTAGAAGCATCACCTTTAGGAATATAGATGACCGACAACAGCAAAATAGCAAGAGCTGAAAGAAGTAGCCCCTGTTCCGCAAGGCTGGGGGCAGGACTGGTGTCTGCGAGTTTCCATTAAAAGCCTTTTAGTTCTATTGGTTTTTCAAAACTAGAGCATTTATTTTTCTGATTAAGAAAATAGAAAAGAAGGGAGAGAGGGAGGGAAGGAAGGAGGGTCCATTTCCTGAGAAATGGGTTCTTAGGGTTCAACCACTTTCCCTAACAGCTCTCCCCCACCGCAGCTATCCTTCTGCTGGTCACAGTCTTAGCACACAAACCCCTATCATCTTCCCATCAGTACCACCATCCCTGCATCACCCGCCCTTGCCTTCCCCAGCAACACGCACGCACGCATGCACGCACACACGCATGCGCACACACTCACACACCATGCGCACACACGCATGCGCACACACATGTGTGCCTCTGAGCTGCTCCTCTGAGCTGTCGTGACCTTCTCTGGAAAAGGTAGCTTCCAGTTTAAGCTTTTTTTTTTTTTTTTTTTTTTTAATACTGAAACAGACCTCTGATGCCATGTAGGGAAAAGCAGTCTGTGCTGCCTCTGTCTGTCATGCCCCAGGATAGGGCATCTGGCTCCACTATGGGTGCATCTCATTTCAGAAACACCCTTGGACCAGGCTCTCCACTGAGCCTGGGGCGCCTGCAGCTTGAAGACCTGTGTGACCTGCCTTGGCTTTCTCCTTGAGCAGGCCTCTGGTTGGGATCACCCCAACCTGTGGCTGAATTCCTGTTTCCCCAAGTCCCTAGAACAAACAGCTAAGGATACTTGGTTCTCCCCCACCCCCAGCTCCAAGGTTCTGCTGGTCCCAGCCTCAGTGCCTCCCCGGGCTCTGCCGTAGTTTCCTCTTCTGGAGGGCCCACCCCCACAGCTGGGCCCTGGCTGCTTACAAAATTCCATCGTGGGTCTTTCTTTCCTTCTCAAGGACCCATCTGTTCAGCTCTGCTGAGCTCGGTGCCCCCATCTGATTAAAAAATGCCTCTGAGGAGCCAGCTGGGGCCCTAAATGTGATATGGGAGGAGGACAAGTGGAACAAAGACACGTCCATTTTTATGTTTCCCTTGCTTCCCCATCTGCTTTTAATGAACAAAAGCAGGACTAGCCCGAAGATGTTCGGCTCCCCAACTCTAAGCCTCGAGAAGTCCAATCTTCATTTTTTTATCATGGCTTTTTCTACTACCAGTCTTCTCTCCCTCTGCCCTTGACCTCTGCTGGCCACTCCCAGCCTTGGTCTCAACACCCACATCTTCTTGGGGCCATCATGGAGCAAAATGGGATTGGAGGCCATTTTTAGAGAAACCCTGAATACCACCATCTGGAGACCACCCCCAACCCCCTGCCCCCACTCTACACACTCAGCCGTGGGATCTGAGGAAAGGCACAAGGGACAAGCTCCGAGTGGATTTATGCTTCTCCTATCTGGTTCTCACATTCTGGGTCTGCCCCACTGGGAAAGGGCAGGGACCACGCAATCCTCTCCTCTGCCTCCGTCTGCTCCACTTCCCCTGACCTCTAGGTGACGCAGCCCAGAGCCCAGATGTGGGATCCTGGGAACCTCTGTAAGAAAAATGGGAGCCCTGGGCTGACCGGGGTTGGGAGATGACCTGATAAGGGTCCCTAGCCACTGTCCCTCCCACTCCACAGCGCAGGGCACTGGAAGTCCCACGTTGGGAGAGAAGAGACCCATGGTGGCACCACTACCTCTTCCAGACTCTCTCCACCCTGACAGTGGAAGTGGTAGGGTAACAGATCAGGACACACAGAACCCTAAAATGCCAGAGCCGACTGCCCCAGGGTCACAGCTCAGCACCTCGCAGGGCATTCACCCTCATCGCTGGTGCTGACCGGCTGGTGCTGGCCGGTAAATGGTTCTTCCTGAAAATAAAACTCGAGTCTTTCTCTTGACCACCCTCCAAGCCTCAGGCCGCAGGACAGGGCTGGCTCTGCTTCCCTCTGAAAATCCTTTATGGACTTTAGGACCCCTTGGGGCTGAGTGCCGAAGGTGGATTAAGAGAAGCTTGTGAAAAGATCAAGGACCAGCTGCCCCTCCCCCTGCCTCTGAGTTGTCAGGAGAAACAAGACAGTTATGTCTGGACCCTTCCACCCTCTCAGAAGTTGACTTTCTTGCCTCTCCTCTGGTCCCGGGCAACTTTCTCGTCTAAATTTGACTGCAGCCTCATGTTGTTCTGTGTCTCTCTCCTGGTGAGGTGATTCGCACTTTTTACTCACACTGACTGACCCCCCTGCTGCTCTCAGGGCCAGCTGCACACACCCGCAGGAGGCTGGATGGGCACGGGGAGGGGAGTGGGCCTGGTTCCACAGAGGGGCCTAGCCCTGCTGGCTGGACCGCTGGCCCCATTTGTGTCACAGAAAAGCACTGAGTATTGACCTAAACTACATGTGAGGGTCCTGGGCATTGCACTGGGTGTCTAAAAGTATAGCTGGGTATGAGGTTTACAAAGCTTCCTCCCCACACAGAGAGCTCTGTGGGGTGGGCAGTACTCCCTGCAGCTCAGCCACAGCCCGGCACCCCTGTCTCAGTCAAGAGTGAATCCCATTGACTCTGCCAGTCACCTCTGACACCCACAGCCACAGAGAGGGGCCAGGAGTCACGAGGAGGACACTCAGCCTGCCATTCCCGAAGCTCTCTGAAGCCTTGGCTTCCACCTCTGAACAGCGGGGATGAGAGTACCCACTACGAGGGCTGCTGAGAGAACAAAGTACATTTGTTTGCAAAGTCCTTCACAGCACATTGTAGGTGCTCAGTAAAAGGCACTAGTGTAACTCCACGTTCTGATGCACATTCCAGGCCGACCCCACGTCCCCGCCTACTCTGTCCCTGCTCCTTGCTCCTTCTGCTCTAGAGTTTGGGGAAAGGTGAGAAAGAGGAAGGATGGGTGGTCAGTCACCTGAACCATAACATGTCACAATCTTGTGAGGGCCTGTGTGTGAGAAAAGAAACCTCACCACTCTTAAGCCACTGTCCTGACTCCTGACTCTCCATTAGCAGAGGGCCTCAAGATAGAGAGAAGTGACTTCCTGGGCAGAGCACCCACCACTCAGCAGCTGAACTCACAGGTAACACAGGATATGACACAGTCCACTCTGCCACCTACCAGCTGTGAATTAGGATACCTTAACCACCTCAGTCTTGGTTTCCTCCTGCGTTGCAAGGACACTGGTCCACTCCCCTCCCAGGGTGACGTGGACATTGGGAGACCTTCCTCCTTTCAGTCCCTTGCTTTATGCCTCGGACTTTCTCCCCACACTCACTTGCCGCTGTCATTACTGGACTTGAAGTTCCCGCCCTGTCATTTATCAAAGGCCATGGCTTCTGGCTTGCAGCCGTCCTCCCTCACCCCTCAACTCCCGGCCCCCCCCCCCTGACCCCGGGGCCCTCTGCCATCATCCTGGCTGACATCATCATCCACGCAGACGGTGACCCAGCCAGCACCCTGGCTCCTCTGTTCTCTGAGTACTACGCCACTTCAGCCATCTCCCCCCACATCCTACTCTGGATTTTTCATCACTTGTAATTGCTCCACCTCCAAAGAGACTCTCTCAAACGTTCCACTCTTGACAAGCTCTCTTCCTTCCAGCTTCGTGCTTCCACTATTCCCACTGTCATCGCTCTTTTTTCTCACCCGTCCATGGTCTTCTGCTTCCTCCCAGCTCATCCATCCTGTCCTGTCCTGGCTTCTCTCCCACATCTACCTTACAGTCCATCATTCAATAACATTTTTGCTAGAATCTTAAGTCCCTCTGTCCCTCATCTTTGATCACCACATCTGGCATCACCTCAGTCCTGTATGACACCCACCACACGATGTCCCTGCATCTTGCCCCAAGCAGCCAAGCACTATGGTGGTGGTAGGAGCGGCAGAGAACAGGGCAGACTGGCTTCCTGTCATGCTCTCCAGCCATTAAACGTCTTAATTCCTCCCAGAAATCCTCTTGGCATCCCTGAACAGCTTCTTCTCACCTTCTGCTTTCCATAATTATTTAAACTTTTTCCATTTTCCTCACGCCTCCAAAACCCCTCCCATCCCCAACTCTCAGCAGAGTCCCTGCTTCCTACTTGCCCGAGAAGATAACAGTTACCACACAGAAAGTCTCTCAGCTTCCAACGCCAAGCAGAGAAACTGTGGACACCACACGCGCCCTCCTCACCGTCCTCGCTCCAGTTCTGGTGTTTCCCTCCCGTGTGCTCCCGTCCTCTCAGGAATTCTCCTGCATCGACTATCCCTTCCTCTCAACGGGGTCCTCTCCGTGCCTTAAATATAGTCAGCCCCCTCCCATAATTAGAAAACAAGATGTAGGGGGATGGGGAGAGGAGAAGAGAAAGGAAGAGAGGAGAGAAAAACTCTCCCTTGGTCCTCATTCCCCTCCAGCTATCACCCTTTTCCCCCTCGTTACAGCCTACCTTCTCAAAATAGCTGCTGTATGTCCTGTACGGCCTTCATCTCCCTACTTCCCATCGTCCTATCCATCCCTGTCTGAATTTCCGTCCCTCCGCATCCCCAAAAGGGCTCCACTAACAGTACCCAGAGTTGCACGTCTGTGTTTTAACCTGCATCGTACTCGCCCTAGCGGCAGCACCACCAGCACTCATCATCCCTTCTCATCACTCTCCTTCCTCACTTCAGGGACACCTGAAGGTTTCCTCCTGCCTTCTGGCCTCTTCTTTACTGTCCTCTCTAGACTCTTCCTCCACTGCTGGTCCGTTAAAGCTTGGAGTCCTGGGCCTTCTTGCTCTCTACCCTTTTCCCTGCCTACTTTCATTCATACCTGTGACATCAATTACCAAGTACAAACACCACATAAATCTTTCACCCAGGTCCATTAATGCACCTGCCATTTAATGTCAGCCCTGAGATACCCCAAAGGAACCCTTCACTCAGCAAGTCTTCAAACTCGTAGTCTCCCCGACCCTCTTCCTTTCTGGAATCCTGGCTCTTTTCCACTGTACCCCATGTTTCATCAGGCATCCAGGAACCTCCTTCTCCCTCACTCCTCATATCCCTGTCCTGAGGATCTTATTTCCTAAATTTCTTTCAACCCCCATCCAATCTTCTCTACCTCCACCCTGCCCACCTACCCTGGTCCAAGCTAGTTCTAATGCCATGGTTTCCTAACTGGTATATGCCATGTGACTCCGGACAATTCCCAAGTCCTTGCTAGGCCACACTGTAGCCACAGTGTCTTTGCAAACATATCGAATTATAAAACACATCATTATCCTCTCCTTAACCTGTTTACCCACTGCACTTAGGGTGAACATAGCATGGTGTTCAAGAACTTGTAGCTTTTGATACTCAAGTTCAGCTATGTAATGAGTTCTGGGTCATACTGGCTAAAGTCATAGCCTGACTTCATCACTTATTGTTAGCATGACCCTGGGCAAGTTACTTTCTGAATCGTCCTGCATCTCAGTTTCCACACCTATAAGACGGAGTAATAATGGTACTACCTCATGCAGCAGTTGTGAGAATTAAATGCATTCAGCACTTAGTGCCTAAGTGTTAGATCTTCTCATCGTTTGCCTCTCCAGTCCCATTCCTTGCCACACTCCCTCTCATCTCTGTTTAGCCACGTTGGGCCTTATTCTCACCATGGTCTCTCTCTCCTCAGGGCCTTTGCACATGCTATTCCCATTGGAACTCTTTTCTTTCCCTCTTCAGCTATTCATCACCTGCTTGTGCAGCCTTCAGTTCACAACTCAAGTATAATTTCCTTGAGTTCCCTGACTGGTACTAGACATTGTTAGTATTTTACGTTTATGTTGTGATGAGAATAATCTCTCTCCTAAATACCATGGATTCCACAAGAGCAGAAATTGTATTTATTTTTTTATCACTTTTGTAACTCCAGCATCTAGAAATTCGGTGTCTGACAAATAATAAATTCTCAATGAATATTTTCTAAGAACTGAAAGAGGAATGAAAGAGCTCCAAGCCCTATATGAACACTTAATAAATATTCTTGTAATCTGACAAGAGACATTTCTCACAAGGGATTCTAAAAAGTCTCCCCCTGCCCTTAAATCCTTCCCCTGCTGCCAACCACAGTGCCTGAAAATTCTCCAGTTAGAGTTTCTATCAAGAAACACCAAATGTCCCATTATTTGATGTTCATTAGTAGATGCATCAGCAACAAGTTTAGAAACTGAGGTCCACAGAGCAGAAGGGTGGGATCCAATGTCACACAGTGGTAGTGTCAGAACTAGAACTCAGGTCCCTTACAACTAGCAAAGAGATGGGTTCTTTGCCCTGCCCATTGCAGTCCACTAACTCACTCATTTGATTGGAATTAAGCACCACTTTGGGTAAGAGGAGAATGCAAACATATAGAAATGACTCTGATGCAGGACAGTTGAGGTCCACGCTCTCATGGAAGGGCTTGTACTAAGCTGTGGGAGCCACAGGAAAAAGCAGTCAATTCTGGACTAAATCAGGGCCTGCTTCATGGAGGAGGTGGCGATAATCAAAATGAGCCCTGAAGAATGAGCAGAGAGATGCTGGGAGAGGGCATCCTAGGCTAATAAATAGCTCCCATCCAGGAATTTAAGGGCTAGGTTTGGAGAGCTGTCCCAGACTGCTTGTAAACTACAAGGAAAAAGGAAGGAGGCAGAGAGAGGGCCCCGAAAGGAGTTATGGCCATGTGGAAAGAGGATTAGAAGTTGAAAGCACGGCTGCCCCACCTGATTCTTCTGCAGAAGGCTCCCCAGCCCCTGAGGGCTGTCCTTCCCTCCCAACACTAGGTGAATGGAAGATGGACACAGCCTCTGCCCCGCAGCTCCCTGCCTCCCGAGGGCTGTGCTAGGTGCACCTGCCCATAAGCGGCCACTGCTGACAGAGGCCTGGATGGTGGCAGCATGAAGGCCCTCAGTCTGGCTCTGCCATGGAACAAGCCAGGAGGAGTCACTCATGCTCCACATGGGAACACTGGGATACAGTCTGGGAGAAGCCAGTCGGGGACACAGACAAGGTTAATATAGAGGATAGAGCTTCAAGGGCATGGGAGTGGAGGCTGGCTAGGGATTAGAAACGCAGGTTTTATGCCTGTCGGAGCCCTGACCTTGCTCCTGAGCACTGCTGTTTCTCATCAGCCTCTGCTCCCTCTGGGGGTCGCAGGGCCAGGCAGAGACAGGGCTGCTGGCGTCACTGGGCACAGCATTGTGTTCCCACAGCCTTTCTTCCTCTAGCTCCCGGACTATGTGCTGGAAACCTGGTCACCCTTCACCCACCTAGCTCAGTCCCATGGCGGGGGCGTTTACTACTGGCTGCCCTGCCATCTGCCCTAGGGTAATAAATCAGGGCAGAGCCAAACTGCCACCATCCCGAGTGGGGAACATATAAAAGAAGAGATCTGGGAGCCACAAGGCTTCAGTGGATCCCAGAGAGAGCCAGGGACCCCTGGGAAGCATGGACCGATGGAGCAGAATGCCTTGCTGGGGACTCCTGCTGGTGCTCTGGGGCTCCTGCACCTTTGCTCTGCCTGCGGACACTGGCGCCCTCAGACGGTAATTCGGGCTAGAGAAGGTGGCAGGGGCGCGGGGTTCTCATCTAACACTTCTGGCTTTCAGATATGTGCTGTCACCTGGTCTTCATGACCAGCTGGGCAGGGAGGTATGGTCTCATTCAGAGAGATCAGGTGACTTGCCCAATGTCACGTAGCCAGTAGTGGCACCAGTTAAGTGTGGAAGCCATGTCTTTTGATCCCTGCTCAGAGCCTTTGCTTCCTGCACAGATCACCATGCTAGGCACTGTGGCAGAACTCAGAGATGATTGTGACATGCTCCCTGCCCTCAAGGAGCTCGTGGCCTAATTATTAAGAGGTGTGTGGTATAGTTAAGTCTACTAGGGAAGAAGCATGATACAGTGCTTAAACTCAAGGCTGCTAGAGCTGAACTGTCTTGGTTTAAATTCTGCTCCACGAACAGAACTAACTAGCTTTGGAACCAGAGGCAAGTTACTTAACTTCTCTAGGTCTCAGTTTACCATTTTAAAACAAGGTTAGGTTAATAACAGCACCTATTTTTACTGAGCTGCTTAAAGGTTAAATGAAATAACATAAGTAAAGCCCTTACTTAGCATGATGCTGTCAAAATCCAGCAGTCATAGTTTACGGGGCAGGTTGTCACAAAGGTCCAAAGAAAGGCTTAGAAGCCCAAAGGAGAGAGAAGAAAGACCCGGTTCACATCCATATGCGATGCCAGGCCCTGTGGAAATAAGCAACTGATTAAGGCTGCAGAGGGGAGACACAGGGTGGGACAGTGGGACAGGGACTCGTGGAGAAAAGGGTTTCTGTTTGGGGAGTGCGGATGGAACAGAAGACCTGCAGGTGGGAGGGCAGGTTTTGACCAGTAATAGCTGCTCAGCCTGCCAAATGCTTGGGGCTTCACAGGATCTTTTCACTTATTTCATCTCCTATCATCGTCCCAAGTCCCACTTTACAGATGAGGACACTGAGACTCTGGGAGGTCACATGGAGAGGCTGAGCATCAACACACACTGGGCCTTTTGTTTCCAAAGCCTCTTTTTCTGCTCCAAGGCTCCCAGAAAAGTAACTACTGGTTTGGGGGTGTGAGGTGAGAAGCTGGGGGCATCCCAGCAGCATGTGCCTGGGTGCAGCCCCCACCCCAGGGTAAAGGCAGAGGCAGGTAAAAACATTCTTTCTCGTTCTCTTCAAAAAGCGAAGGGTGGGATTGGGCCAGGACTGGACAGGAAGTCAGGAATTTGGAACACAGCTGTAAAGATTTTGCTACCTGCTATGGGCAAAGCGTCATGCCAGACCCTTTGGGAGATGTGAACAAAGGACCCCATCTCAAGGTTCTTCCGTGGCCTTTTACATACACAGTTTACATTTATTGAGCAATGGGCAGCTCATTTAATCTGTGCAGTGACTCTCTGAGGTAGGTGCTACTATTAAGTCCATTTTTAGAGAGGACTTCATATGGTCTCAGACAAGGCCCAGAGAAGCTAGGTAAGGTGCTCAGGATCACACAGGGGGTGAGGGATTCCAGCATGCCCCCACACCACCATGCCCTCCCCGCCGGACAGAACACCTCTGCGAGCATTCAGGTGTGTGGTGCTGGCAGTGAGCACCCAGGCAGCATGAAGCAGGAACCTAAGCAAAGGTGAGGTCAGTGTGAACTGGAGTTCATGGGCAAGCGTCCCGGCGGCGGGGGTGCATGCTGGGCTTTGAAGGATGAATGACTGTGAGAGAGCGGGTGGGGAAGAAAGGGACTCTCTGAAAGGAAAATGGTAAAAGGAAAGGTTGTTAAGAGTAAATAGTGGAAAATACACCCTCTTTGGGGTCAAGACTCATCTGCTCCTCTGTTTTCCCAACTGTAAAATGGGAATAATAAAATCACCCACCTCACGGGATGGCTGAGAATTGAATAAGATTATAATTGTAAAAATACTTTTTGAATAGTAAACTGTGTTATGAATGTGACAAGTCATGTCCATTAAAATATTACACAGACAGGCAAATGAAATATCAAAATGGTATTCGTATTCACGGGCACAATGGGGTACATAGAATGCAAGGGTGTGAGAAGGAAGGGGAGTGCAAGTGCGGGGGGACTGGCGGAAAGAGGGACGCTCCATAAAGCGACTGCAATTCTGGACCCTCCCCTCACCCACTCCGACAGCAGGAACATCTTCCAGGTTTCAGCAAACAGCCTCCTTCTCAGAATATAGGGCACCCTACATGGAAATAAGGCCACACACCCTGCTTGACTCTTTGTTCCATCACTTCTGAGTCACCTCATCCCTGCAAACCTCCATTCCCTCAGCATAAAGTAGGGACAACGCTAGTTTGCAGAGTTGTTACATGGGGACATGGCAGCTGAGTGTGCCGTTTCTCAAATCTCTAATTCTGCCTCCCAAAGGTGGTAGGGAGTTGTCAGGATGAGAAGCTGAGGGGCTGAGATTAGGCTCAGGAAGGCACATCTTTCCAAGGACAGGGCACACAGGCACTCTGGGGATGCCAGCCTCTTTCCCTGCCCCACCCAGTTCAGTCGGTCCACTCCACCACCCCACAGCCCTGGCTGGGCGCCTGCCCCAGGCATGGAGCCCCGCAGGCTGCTTCAGGAGTCTGCTGCCACCTACAGGCTTCATGAGGCATTGCCGCCTCCTGTCCAGCCTTGAGGGGAGCACACCCAGCCTTCCTCTCCTTAGAGGGGATGTCGTTGCCTGTTTCCTCCTCTGTTTACACCCTGATGGAGCTCCTTAAAGGCAGCAATGACCTTTATCTTTATATTTCTGGTCCTCAGCTTGGTGTAGGCACAGAGGAGGTGTTCAACATGTGAGTATGAAATGAATGAATGAATGAATGAATGAATGAACAATCAAATGAAGAAATGGCCTTGCAGTGATCAAAATTAGACAAGAGGAAGGTTGAGGGTTATTTCATACCAGTGCTTGTGACTCACGGAGGTTTGTGAATTCCCTTTCACAAGCCTAAGAGCACGAAAGTGACCCTTAGGTACCCCAGCCAAGGTTAGCGGTTGTGGTCCTAGACGCTCCAGAGACTACATTACGGAGGAGTACAGAGCTCTTTTCATTTTTCTTTCTTCACTCTGGGCCAGGATCTTCCTCAAGAAGATGCCCTCAGTCCGAGAAAGCCTGAAGGAGCGCGGCGTGGATGTGGCCCGGCTCCGGGCTGACGGAAGCCAGTTCCCCAGGAGACTCTCCTTCAGCAACAGCACCTCGCCCGTGGTTCTCACCAACTACCTGGATGTGAGTGCCTGGGCCCTTGCTCCTCCGGCAGCCTTTCTCTGTTAGGCCGAAGGCTTTCTTGGCTCTTTCCACTTGACCGAGTTGCTGAGGAGCACTAAACAGCCTACCAAATTCCCCTTTTACAGCTGAAAAGCCAGTAGCTTTCAGGCTGAGGTACAGAGGGCAGGAAAGAGCTCAGAGGCAGGATTAGGTTTGGAACTTGGGAATCCAGGCTCTAGGCCTCAAGCCCAGGTGTCGCTGGGGAGCAGGTGTGTGTGGTTCTGAGGTGACCCAGACAAAGGGGCAGATGCAAGCTTTTGTGATCAGGCTCAGTGTAGCTTGACTGCTTGACTGAGTCAGTGGCTCAAGGGGTGGGGAACTTTCCTACTTCATTTCCAGTATTTTTATTTTGCCCTCTTGTCTTACTCCCTGGGAAATCACAAGACAGTGCTAAGCCTCTCACCTAGGCCCTGCTGGACAATGGAAATCCGCAGAAGGGGTATGATTTGCTTAATATCATCCCAAGTGCCAAGGGGGATATTAAGCGAGACCCCAAGGCCCAAGGCTCCCCAAGCCCTCCAGCTGCCTCTTTCACCCCTATAGACTCAGTACTATGGCGAGATTGGCATTGGCACCCCACCCCAGACCTTCAAAGTCATCTTTGACACAGGATCGGCCAACCTCTGGGTACCTTCCACCAAGTGCAGCCCTCTCTACACAGCCTGTGGTGAGCCCCCACTCCTGTGGCCCTGCTCCCCAAGCCCCTGCCTGCCCACTGGGCAGTCTTGCCTCACGCCCAGCTAAATCTCTCCTCCTGCCATCTGAGCTGTGTCCTCTCTGCCCCTGCTCCCACTGCCCCTAAGAGGAGAGGGAAACGTCCTCCCACATTCCTGAAGCGGCCATCAAGGTAGGATAGCAAGCTCCAGGAGCCCTCAGTCCACTCAGCAGGCCGTTCCTCACCGTTCCGGAGATTGAGGACTGCAGTCTCAGAACCTCCAGGAACATGGGCTCTTCCATCCCACCCTTAGTCAACAACCTCTTCTTGGGTGCTCACTGTGACCAGAATCTTCCCCCCACCTCAGTGTTAAAAATTACTTTAAAATGTTTCACTTGAGACAAAATTCTCAGATATGGACACATAACAGGGGCCCAAGAAACACAGTCCTTGATAGATGAAACATTCTTCCAAGCCTCGGACTGACCTCAGAGCCACCCCACGCCTGCCCCTAAGTCCTTCAACCACACAGGCCACACCCCCACGCACCTGCCTCCAAGGCCCCCTGCCTGGGCCTCTCTTGGACAGACCTGAACCTATGTCCCCCTGCTAGAGATTCATAGCCTCTACGACTCCTCGGAATCCTCCAGCTACATGGAGAATGGGACGGAATTCACCATCCACTATGGATCCGGGAAGGTCAAAGGCTTCCTGAGCCAAGACATGGTGACTGTAAGTGGGACTGCCCCAAGCCATCGATCCCCTGCCTTCCTTGTCTCCAGACCTGTCCTGCCACTCTAGGGCCCAGACCTGGGGAAGGTGCTTTCCAGCCCATGTGGAGCTGGGGACAAACCTGACAGAGCAAACCTGAGCTCCTGGCTCAACCATGGGAGATTTATAGAGGTTTTTGCATTTAACTCACACGCAGAGCTTGTCTGAGCCCCATAGCCTCCAGAAAAGAACCTGCCTGAGGTCACCCAGCTCTGACTAGGCTCTTCACCAGACCCTAGACTGGCTCTGAGTCAGGAGCAGTGATATTGTTGACGTTGTGGTCAGGGTTAGTTTTAGGGTCAGGCGTAGGTTGTAAGGTCATAGTTAAAGTTTGAGTTTAGAACTAGGGATAGGGCCTGGTTTTGTTTTCCATTTGGCCTGTGTCTGATCCCATCCCCATTCTAGGGTTTCTCCAGCCCTTGCTCTGTCAGAGTCACAGGAGGGCTACTCATGGAGCCTGGAAGGCCATCAGTACAAGCCCTCCCCTTGTCTGTGAAATCAGGGGGAAAAGGAGCACGCATGCGCTGCAGAAACCTTTATCCTATAAAGGGGTGGAGGCCTGACATCCAGTCCCGCTGAGGTGGAAGCTGGGCCATGGGGCGGGGTGTGGGCGTGCCTGGTGTCTCCTCTATTGCGGCTTGACACTGCCGCCCCAGTCTCTGCCCTTTCCAGTCCCCGGGCAACCCCATTCTCTCTGGACTCCACTGCCTGCCTAGATGCAGATTAGGAGAGAGATGTGTGGGGATTGAGGAAACGGTCTTACTCCAGATTGCTATTCCCTGGACCATTTGCATCCCTGGGGCCCCTCGTGTGAAAGCCTAGAAGAGACCCTGGCCAGGGATGGGCAGTGGGCCTGGTCTCCTCTGATCTTTCCTCCCACAGGTGGGCGGAATCACAGTGACACAGACGTTTGGAGAGGTCACAGAGCTGCCCCTGATACCCTTCATGCTGGCCAAGTTTGATGGGGTTCTGGGCATGGGCTTCCCCGCACAGGCCGTTGGAGGAGTCACCCCTGTCTTTGACCACATTCTCTCCCAGAGGGTGCTAAAGGAGGATGTCTTCTCTGTCTACTACAGTAGGTGGGCCTGGGCCTCCAGGAGCCGAGGCAGGGGAGGGGAAAGAGGCAAGAGAGCTGAAAGAGTAAGAGGAGAGTTTGGACCCAGATTTCGGTGTGTTTGTGATTGCGTGGTATTCAAATTCAGAGCTGCACTATCCAATATAAAAGCTAACACTTCACTTTAAATAATAAAATTTAATAAAATTAGGTATTCAGTTCCTTAGTCACGTTAGCCGCATTTCAAGAGCTCAGCGGCCACACTGGCTGGCAGCTACCATACTGGGTAGTACAGACTCAGAACATGTCCACCGATGCAGAGGGTTCTGTTAGACAGCACTGCTCTACAACAAGAGGAGAATGTGGAGTGGGAGGCGTTGCTGTGACCTGGGGACCTTCCCTGTGAGGGCCAATGACCCCTCTCACAAAGAGACAGCTGATGTCACTTACTCATTAATTCTTTATTTGCTTATTCATTGATTCAACAAATATTAAGCCTATGTGCCAAGCACTGTGAGAGGCGCTGGGGGTATAGCCATGAACACAATATGCAAGACAGAGTCCTGCCCTCACAGAGCCTACACTCTGGCAGGGAGGACAAGAAACATGACAATGTGATGAGCAGGTAACACAGGGCCAAAACTGCAGCAACTTTTCAACTCTAGGCTGAGCCTAAGTGCAGTTTAGCTGGCCTTTGGGAAGCTGTCGGGTTTAGAAAGACAGTATGAGCTGGAAACAAGAATCATGAGGGTAAGAACATGAGGCCAGTGGCAGTGAGGACAGAAGGGAGGGTTGGACTCCAAAGAAATCTCAGCAGTAAAACGAAGAAAAGTGTCTGGTTTGGTAAGAGAAAGGAAAGCACGAGAAAAAGCCATCAGTGGCTCCGCAGCCAGATCAGACTTGGGAAGAGCTGCGTTAGAGGTGGAGTAAAGCCAGAGGGCGAGCAGTTAAGAGGTGAGTGTAGATGTCAGGACAAGAAGGGCAGGTGTAGGCTGCCTTGAGAAATTCAACAGGGAAGGGAAGGGAAGGGAAGGTCAGGTGGGGGTGAAGGCAAAGGTGAAGAGAAAGGCAGAGAAAAGAAGGGTGGGTGTTTTTAAATGCTAGAGGATGCCTGAGCATGCTTGCAGGTGGATGGAAGGCAATGGAAAGCGAGAGACTGAAAATGTGGAATAAAGAGATAATAATGGAAGGCACAGGAGCCTGAAGGCCATGGAAGGGAGGATCCAGTAAAGGGAAGAAGGCGAGCTTTGTTGATGGAGGAATCATTCAAAAACCTCTTTAAGTAGTGGGAGAGGGCCACTAGGTACTGCATGTGCATAACTACACACCTGTGCACACATGTGCATGTACACATGGCTCCTGTTAGGAACCCCCCACACACACACACGCACGCACACCGGAAAGCAGCCCTAAGGTGGGCCCTGAGCTGTGGGAGGCTCTGTGCATCATGGAGAAGAGAAAGGCAAGGGGGATCAGCTTCAGACTGCGCCCCAAGAGCCCTGGCTCCAGTCCCCCTATCACCCACTCACTGCCTAGGTGACTTTAGGCAAGTGACTTCACCTCTCCATTGCCTGAGGGGTAAAAGCATGCAAAATGCCCACCGGGCTGGTGAGGCTCTCCAGAAACGAGGCTTCCTTTCTGCTGTGTCTCTTTCTCTGCAGAAATTCCAAGTACGGAGATGAAACCCCCCCCACACGGCCCTGACTTTCCAGAGTACCTGGCCCAGAATCACACCCACCACCTGCCCAACATTCACCTCACGAGCCCAGGCTCTGCTGGATGCTGACGTTCTCCGCCCTGCTCCTGCTCTCCTAATGTCCCCGTCTGCCCCCACCCAATAGCTCCCCAGAGTCTCCTTCCACGTACCTGCTTAACCCACAGCAACCCAAACCCAAGTGGGGGGGGGCAATTTGTACTGTTTGCATTCTACTGGCTGTCCTGGTGCCCATTCCTTTTCTGTGACCTCACTTGGGATGCTTTATTGGGTGCAGTTGGACTAACCTGGCACCACCGCTGCCTGGGATGGGGGAGGGGCACAAGAAAGGTGGCGGCATGGGCTGCAGCTTCCCAGCCTCACCATCCCTGCCTTCCTCTGCCCCAACCTGCACCGGGGCCCAACTTCCCTCGTTCCTGGGGCCCCTGGGTCTCCAAGAGCCTCTGATCTTTCCTTCAGGAATTCCCACTTGTTGGGGGGAGAGATCGTGCTGGGAGGCAGCGATCCCCAGTATTACCAAGGCAATTTCCACTACGTGAGCATCAGCAAGACTGGCTCCTGGCAGATCAAAATGAAAGGGTCAGACGTCTTCAACCCTGCTGCTGGGGGTGGGGTGGGCAAGGCTTCCATACTGCTCTCTCTCCAATGCAGCCACACCTTAAGGCGCAGACATCTGCTCTCTGCCTGCTCTGTCCAGCGATAGAGAACACTGAGATGTGAGGGACAGAGGGGAGGGGGCCTACTGAGAGGAAGTAGAGGGTCACTAAGCACATGCTGAGGGAGGGGTCGGCACCTTTCCTCCTCCACCTCCTACCTTATGCACCCCTCACTGCATCACTGGGCCACCGGCATGGCCTCCCATCACCCACCTTCACTCAGGAAAGCCGTGTAGCCTCGTAGTCCCCCTTCAGCCTTCTGTCTCTCTGACTGTGGCCTCTCCCAGGGTGTCTGTGAGGTCGGCCACCTTGCTCTGTGAGGAGGGCTGCATGGCGGTGGTGGATACTGGCGCCTCCTACATCTCAGGTCCCACCAGCTCCCTGAGGCTGCTCATGGAGACCCTGGGTGCCAAGGAGCTGAGTACCGATGAAGTAAGCAGCTGGAGGGGTGGTGCCAGGGGTGGGGGAGCGCCACCTGGTCCAGGGCCCCAAGTCACCCCAGGTAGCATTATGGGCCTTCAATGAGGTCATTTTGGGCCTTCACCTCCTCACCTCTTACTCTCTTCATGTGTGGCTGGGTTTCACCGGGCAGGGGCAGGGGGCAGGGAGGCCACAAGCACAGAATGGTATCCGCTGGGAGATCTCCAATACTCAAAGGGACTCCCTTTACTCTCCCCGCAGTATGTCGTGAACTGTAACCAGGTGCCCACACTCCCTGACATCTCCTTCCACCTCGGAGGCAGAGCCTACACACTCACCAGTGCGGACTACGTATTACAGGTGAGGTTCCAGTCTGCCCCTCAGGGACAGGCAGCAAGGGTGGCCAGGGGCCCTCCACAAGTCACAGAGACAGATTATTAGGCCAGAAGTTCACCTGAGAGCTTTTAAGAATCCCAATAGCAAGCCACACCCCCTACCTACTAAATCAGAACCTCTGGGGGTGGCACTTGGGCATCAGTGTTTTCAAAACTTCCCAGGTGATTCCAATGTGCAAGTATAGGAATCGCTCTGATAGGCACCTGTTCTTTATTTTCTCATCAAATGCTCCCAGTAATGCTATACTTCTGTATTCTTATCCCCTTCTTATACCCAGTAGACTTAAAGATATTAAATACCTTGACTAGGATGAGAACCTCTGCCAGACAGTAGGTCGTGAAGGTAGCACTGTGCCTGCTGCATTGTGTGCTCAGTGTCTAGCACAGCGCCTGCTTCCAGGAGCGGTGCGACCTCTGATGGGTTGAAAGGGTCGCTGCCACAGAGGTGCAGTGTGGATGGGGGAGAGGAGGAAGGACGTTGCTGAGAACGGCCCCTGGAGTCGGGCAAGGAGAGGGCAGAATGGTCATATCCTGGGCGGTGGGGAAACCCTCGTGCTTCCTGCCAGGACCCCTACAGTAACGATGACCTGTGCACACTGGCCCTCCACGGTCTGGACGTCCCACCACCCACTGGGCCTGTCTGGGTCCTGGGTGCCAGCTTCATCCGCAAGTTCTACACAGAGTTTGATCGGCGTAACAACCGCATTGGCTTTGCCCTGGCCCACTGAGGCCCTCTGCTGCTCTGGCAGTCTGTCCGCAGTCCCAGTCTGGAGCTGGAACCCACTCTGGCAATGTCCCTGCTTATGCTTGTGTCCTCGTGTTGGGGCGCAAGGCAAGGAGCTCCTCTTGGACGCTTGCCTTGCCCCAACACTGGCTCTTCCCTGCATTGAGGACAAACAGAATAAAGACGTCATGTTCACAGCCCTGTTGCACCTGGGTCCACGAGGGTTTGAAACAGAGGGAGGGGCAGCTGCAGGATTGTGTGCAGACAGGAAAGTGGCACAGAATGACAAACACACTCACTGGGTGTCTGCAGCATTCAAGTGGAGTTATTTACACAACCTTGGGTGGGAAGTTTGCAGAGAGTCAGCCCCTTGGTCCTCAAGGACCAAGATTAATGGTAGGCTATGGGTCAGAAAAATGCTCCCAGCCCATGGAGGCCAGCCACAAGCTCAGGCTCTGCACTGCTGAGCTAGCTAGGCCTGCCTCTCCTGCACTGCAGACCTCCAACCCCTGACCCATGGAGCCATTTACACTGCAGTCCAAGGCACCATCATCTGAAAATGTAGACCACTAGAGATCTAACTGATACATGTGGGAGACACTGAGGATCAGAGAATGAAAGGCATTTGGCTGAGATTGCTCAGTGAAGCGTGAAAAGTCAAGATTGGAACTCAGCCTGTCCCACTCGGGCCCTAGGAGCTTTCTACCTTCCCACATGCAGATGCGCTTTCACAGGGAGGGCCGCCGCACCCAGGCACGGGGCCACATTCCCAGGCACACGCTGCTCTCTGCATCGCAGAGCCTTGGGACAAGCTGAAGTTTTCTCCCACTCCTACGCCTTGGGCTGTCTTCAGGGAATGTATAGCTCAGGAAAAGAGGGGCAGCATCCACCTCAAGTCACTGATGGTGTCCCTCTTCGTGGTAGCTGCTCACCCTCTTTTGACCAAAAAGGGTGAAGCACTGAGTGGCCTAACTAGGCCCCTGCAAACCTCACACTTCTAAAATGGCAGCCTCTTGGGATTGTGTGGGGCCCAGGGTTCCTCAAGGGCAGCATTCCTGCAAGGTGCAGCATCCCTCTGCAGAACCAACATGATTCTCTGAGTTTGTTTGCCTGCCTGCCTGCCTTTATTTTCTTATTGCAAAAAGGGTCAGAGTCATTGCCCTTTCCAGTTGTACATCCTGGGTCTCCACGACCTTAAGTAGGCAGCACTGCCCATCATCTCCTACACTGTCCAATATAATAGTCAGTATAATGTAGTGGTTATTTACATTAATTAAATTAAACCACACACTAGCCATATTTAAATGCTGAAGTCACGTGTGGCTAGTGGCCACTGCACTAGACAACAAAATATAGAACATTTCCATCATCACAGAAGTTCCTCTGGACAGAGATGAATTCTAGAAAGCAATAATGATGAGGACTTGTGGTTGAGAGGCCGAAAGGACAACTTGAGGAAACAGAAAAGGGCCCCTTTTCTGTAGGGACTTTTCTGGGTAAGGCAGTGAAAGCTCTCCCACGGGACTGGTGACTTCTGAGATCCCCATTGGTACACTCACCCCCAGCATGCATCTTTACCCAATGTCCCTTCTCCATCTGCTGTGTGTGGGGGGTGTGCGTGTGTGTAGGGGATATTTGCCTGGGGGATTCTTTTCGAGATGTGGCAGGGGCCGCAGAGCCTTTTCCAGGAGCCCAGGGACTGGAGGCAGGGAGGTGGGCACAGGTGGGCCGCCCAAGCTGACCTCTTGGTCGCAGCCGGATCTCCCTACTGAAGAATGGAGTGGGGGCGCAGGAAGAGCCTTCTCCTGGACCTCTCGGAGGAAGGGGCTCTAGTTGAGGTGGGAAGGAGGAAGCCACCTTGCTGCCTCCAAGTTGGGCGAGCAAGCCCTGGGTGGGGATGGAGGTGGGGGGTGGAGAAACCCTCATCCCCACTCCTACTCCTACCCCCACCCCACCGCCTCGTCGCGGCCCGGGCTCCAACCCGCCCCCACCCTCTCGTCACGGCCCCGGCCCCGCCCCCGCCCTTGCGTCACGGCCCCGGCCCCGCCCCCGCGTCGGGGCCTCCCGCGGGGCGTCACCCCGCCCCGCGCTCCAGGTAGCGGCGGCCGCGGAGGCCGGGGGTGGCAGGCTGTGTTCTCCGCGGGCCGGGGCCGGGCGGGGGCGGAAGGGGGCGTTCCCACGGCCCCCGCCCCGCGGCCCGCGCCTGTGATGTCACAATCGCGGCCGGCCCCGCCGTCCCCGGGCTGGTTTGGGGCGGTGGGCTGTGAAGCTGCGAGCGCGGCGGGCAGGGGCTCCCGAGTCATGGCCTGCCCCCGGCCCCTCCCCCACCACGCCGCCCCCCGCGCCGGGCCCCCCCGCCAGGGCTAGCGTGCGCGCGGCGGCTCCAAGGGGGCGGCCGCTGGGAATGGCTGCGCCCCCTTCGGCTCCCGTGCCGCGCTCGCCCTTTTACCTGAGGAGGCCGGCGCCCGGCCCTCAGTGCTCATGGGGCATGGAGGAGAGGGCGGTCGCTGGCGCGGGCTGCCGGGAGCCGCCTGGCCCCCTGCGGGCCGCCGCCGTCCCGTGCTTCGGCATCTGCGTGCACCAGGACGACATCCTGCCGGGCGCCCTGCGCCTCATCCAGGAGCTGCGGCCGCATTGGAAACCGGAGCAAGTTCAGACCAAGGTAGCGGAGCGGGCGTCCGGGAACGTCCGTCCGCGCATCCTTCCGGGCCTCGGTCCCAGGGGGCGCGGCTGCTGCGCAGGAGGATTGGGGTGGGGGGTTGTGTGCTTGTTTCCTTCTCTCTCCACCTCCGGCGCCCTCCACACACACCCCTCCTCTCCGGCCTACGGGCTGGCGCCGCGGAGGTCCACCTGCCCGCTGTCAGCGTGCGGTGCTTGCGGGCCCCACCCCCGTGGCGGCACGCTGCTGCCTCTGGCTGCCCGCCGGCGCGTACCCAGCCGGCTCTGCAAGCTGCCGTGGCAGGAACTTTTCAGGAAATCCCCCACATTCACACACACGTTGCTGCCCCTCTGCACCCCGCCATGGGGAGTGAAGCCTCCAGGATCTGAGCGGCCCCTGCCGGTCCTGGAATTTCCGGCTAGCTCTTAGTCCCTACTGTGTGTGGAACCCTTCCCATCGCCCCGGCTCTGGCTCAGCAAGGCCCCCCGCCCCCCGCCAACATATACACAGGGCGCTTCCTCACCCCCAGCCGGGCACAGTCTCAGGGACACTGGGGTGGCAGAGCCTCCCACTGAGAAGCCTCACTCAGGCTGACTCCTCTTCTGACCTGCATTCATTAGTCGTCACCTGCTCACCCTCCCCTCTCCTTTGGGAGCTGCCTGTGGAGAGTGGGCCTGGAGGTGGGCACCTGCCCTGAGGGGGCACCTGTAGCTTGTGCTGGAGTGGTGAGGGCTCCATACTGTTGGGCCTTTTGGGAGGGGAAAAGTGAGGTTCAGGACCAAGTGTGGAGGCTGACAGATTCCTTTTGGGAAAGCGTTTTCAAAATAAAAGGCTCAGTTTGGTGTAAAAGTGTCAAGGCATCAGGCAGGCCAGGGGTTGATTCCAGTACTGGCTTAACATGCTATCTGCCACTCTCTCCCTATCTGGGCCTCAGTTTCCCCACCTAGAATTAGTTCAGTTGTCCTCAAAGGCCTTTTCCAGCTGTCACACTGTGCCCCATAAATCCCAGCATTCATTCTTTGTCACCCCTTGGGGAGCCTGGTCTCCCAGTCCCTGGTGTGCTATCTCTTCTGATATGAAATTCAAGGGCCCTAAGGAGCTCTGACTTTCAGAGCCCTGGGGTGGGTGCCAACCTCAGTACCCTGGATGGGACAGGAGGGACAGTAAAGAGCCCTCTGCCTGCAGGCGGTGAGAGGCAGTTAGGTGGGGATGTACTCATCCTGGGTGATCTGGGCCTTCCTCTGCCATATTCTGGTCCATGAAGGTTTCTTTCAGGGCCAGGATGGAGGAGGAAGGAGCAGGGGGGGCTTCTATCCACCAAGTGGTCAGCAGATTCCTCTACCACCAAATCCCATCCACTGGAGGCAGACCCAGGAGAAGTGAGGGTGCCTGGGCTGAGCCCAAGCTGCCATTGTTTTCTTGAACTCTCTAGTCTACCGTAGGCCTTGAGGACAGGCTAGAGCATTAGGAACAGTGTGAGCTCTTTATTAAGGGGAAAAGGACCCGGGGTTCTGTGTGGTTGTGCTCAAGGTGCTGGAGCTGTATAGTCATGAGGCAAGAGCAGACAGCCTGCCCCACACACCCTTGTGCTGCCCTCTCCCCTTGCTAGCGCTTCACTGATGGCATCACCAACAAGCTGGTGGCCTGCTACGTGGAGGAAGACATGCGGGACTGTGTGCTGGTTCGGGTGTATGGGGAGCGGACGGAGCTGCTGGTGGACCGGGAGAATGAAGTCAGGAACTTCCAGCTGCTGCGAGCACACGGTTGCGCCCCGAAACTCTACTGTACCTTCCAGAATGGGCTTTGCTACGAATACATGCGAGGCATGGCCCTGGGGCCTGAGCACATCCGTGAGCCCCGGCTCTTCAGGTAAGGAGGGTGTCCAAGGTACTGCTCATCTCCACGGTCCCTCAGGCCTTGGGCTTTGAAATTCTTGGCCAGCTTCCATGGTGTAGAGTGGAATCCATGAATGAGTTACAAGATCTGTGAACTCTCTGAAATTGCATGAAAAATAAGTGTGTGCTTATGTGCATTGCTCTGCAAAAAGGGGCTATAGCTTTGTATAGATTTTCAGTGGGTTCAGCTGGAAGGATGAGTTCTTGTGGGAAGCACGTGAGAATTTTGGCAAACATGGGACCAAAGGACCTGCCTCCCTAAATGCAGCAGAGATGGCCTTCCTGGTACATGCCTCAGCCCTCTGCCTACCCCAAGTCTGACCTGGTAACATCTCAGCCTTAGAAGTGAAATCTGAGCCAAATCCTTGGAGCAGTCAGGGCTTCCTGCCCTCCCCTCCTGCCAAGAGCTCAGGCATGCTAGGAGAATGTCCCTAGATTGAGCTTGGTTTTATCAGCCCAGAGTCATCATTCCTCCCCCAGTGTGAGCTCTTTTCAGAATCCCTGACAAGGTAGGAACCCAGGTTTAGGGAGCTGCCCAGGCTTCCAGAAGCTCACAGAACCCATAGTCCCTTGAGAGCAGCTCCCATGAAATGCCTAGATGTATAGGACCCAGAAACTTGACTTAACCGTCAAACCCTGCAGATGTTGAGGCTGTGGAGGGGAGAACCAAAGAAGATCCCATGATATACTCTCTCCTCTCACTATGCTGGGCAGGGATGGCTGGCAGAATCCACCATCCTGCCTCCAACGCTGCAGCGTGTACTTGGACCAGAATGAGGCTCCACGTGGGCTGAGGTTTACTCCTCACACACGCATAACAACAGGGGCCTGCGCAGGATCCTTGGGCTCTGTCCTGTCCCTGCCTCCAAAATTCTGAGGGATAACAATAAGCCCACCTAGGGAGTAGACCAAGAAGTTTCTTTGCTCTCTCACTTGCTACCCAGTTAACCCCTAATTATTGCAACTGGCTCTGCATGGACCCCCCCACCCCACCCGTCCTCTACTGACTTATGAGGGAATCAGAGCCCTATTCCCAACCCCTGTTCTCATGAGCACCACCTCTGAGACTAGTGAGGCCCCAGGATACTAGCATTGAGTTGTTATAGATGTGTCTGTGTGACAGTGGGGGACATACAAACCCATGAAAGGGCCTTCTCAGGCTCCAGCTGAGCAGCTCCATAGGTGCCCAGTCTGGACAGGTGAGGTCAGAGCAAGGTGGGGGGCTGGGGAGCCCTGTCCTGGCTTCCACCACCGACTCCTCCCCGCTCTTGTGCAAATAAGCTCAAATATTGGCAGGCGCTCACCACTCCCAGGCTCCACCACCCCTTTGACTCTGATGCTGTCACTTACTGTCTCATGGAAGCAATTACCGTTGTCAGGAAGACAAGATGAATTTAGGTTCGATAATAAGAACTTTACCTCTGAGGGGAGAGCCAGAAATTGGGAAAAGTGTAAGAAGTAGCCCTTCCTTGATACTTTTTCTAGGATAGACCATTATCTTCCTGGGGTGAAGGTGGATCTCTGAGGAAAAGGTAGAGGGAGGGGGTGGGGAAGGCCTCTGGGAGGCACCTTCCCATGTTGCCCTGAACCCCACCTCCCAGCCTCTGCCTGTTGAGGCTTTGCAGCATAAAAATGCTGAGTGCTGAGGTTACTGTCATTGCTATTCCAGACAACAGCCCTATTGATATTCAAGGAAACACTCTTCATGCTTTATTCGGAATCTTCCTTTGGGAAAGGAAGGCCAGGGTCTCAGGTCTGTTTCCCCGCCTCACCCAGCCTCACCCAAACGCCGGCAGGCTCCCTCCTGCCCTGGCCTCTGAAATTACTGCCTTCATCTCTCACTCACTCAGGTTGCAGCCATGGCCTCTGCCCTTCCACCCTTTAGGAGGTGGGAGCCTTGGGGCCTTCAGAAGAAGACTCTAGACTGCCCTGCCATCCTGTGGGGTGATGGCCTGCCCCTTCCCAGGACCTGGCAAGAGGAGGGGGTGTCCCTGGAATAGCTCGGTAACAAGGTTTCAAACAGCCAATGCCTTTGTTGTCTTTCCCAGTGATTATTATTCGAGCAACAGGCAGAGGCGAAGGAAGCTTGAATGTTGGAGGCTTGGCAGCAGGTGGGGGATGGGGCTCCAGAAGGGAGAGCTGGCAGAGGCCTGGGGTGGGGGGTTGGGGAGGCAGCTGGGACACAGGGCCTCTGTGGTTGGGGTCCTTATCAGGGCCCTCCCACTCTGGTCAGTCCTCCATCCACCCCCACCCTCTCCCAGCAACCTTCCCCAGCAATGCTTTCTCCTCTCCCCACCACCCCCTCCTCCTCTCCTGGGACCTTGGATAATGTCCACAGGAGAACTTGAAAATAGAACGCTGGTTTGTTTTGCGTCCTTGGCACCCAGCCTCCAGCATCAACTCCCTGCTGCAGAGGAAGGGGCTGCCCTGGTCCCTCCTGCTTCCCTCCCACCTTGGCCAGGCTGATAAGAGGCAGGCATTTCTTCCCTGCCTGGCATCACCACCCCCTGATCCCTTGGTGCCCTGTGTTCACCACCCACCGAGGGCACGGGCACAGGTCAGAGTCCAAGCGGGGAGGAGGGGCATCTCCACCATTTCCAGGTGACCCCTCTGTCCTCAGAGGTCGCTGTGGGTACATAACTTGAGTCATTGACCTGTAGCCAACAGTCTACTGCTTTGCCCTTCTGATGCCTGAAGCAGCCCCAGCTCTGGATCTGGAGAGGGAGCTGCTGAGCTAAAGGTCTTACCTCACTTTCATGCCTTCTACTGAGACTGTGAGCTCTGAAAAGATTTGTAACATGTAATAGTTCCATACTCAGCTCTCCGGCTAGTGCCCTCATGGACCCTGTAGGGCCCCTTTCTGGGCAGGAGGGGCTGAGTGGGGGGGCCCGCCCCACACTGATACTCTACTTTTTCTGTTTTCGGCTATAGGCTAATCGCCTTAGAAATGGCAAAGATTCATACCATCCATGCCAACGGCAGCCTGCCCAAGCCTACCCTCTGGCACAAGATGCACAGTTATTTCACCCTTGTGAAGAATGAGATCAGCCCCAGGTACAGAGATCTGGGAGGGTTCAAGGCTGCTACTGTGTGTGCTGCTTTCATATGCTTTCCCCTCCCCATCTTTTTGTTCCCTCCTACCTCACAGGAAGTTTAGGGGTTTCGGTCCTGATTGCTAAGCCTCTGTCTCCTAGTAGAGTTGGACCAATTGAGTGAATGTGAGGAACTTAGAGCCACTGTTTTAGACCCATGTGCTTATTGCTCCACGAGTCTTCTGGTTGTGGCAGGGCTTAGGGTCGGGGACAATATCTCCCTATTTTACTTACAGGATATTAAGGCTCAGAGACTAAGCTTTGCTCAGTGTCTTGGTCTGGTCAGAGGCAGGGCTTCTGTTCTCAGCCCAGGGCCCCTTCTACCTGAGCTGCCTTCTGAACAGTGAGGAGGGAGGGCCCGGCCCTCTGATAATGGGGGGAGGCTGGGTTAGAGTCAGTCAGAAGAAGGCAGTTTATCTACTGACAAGCCCTTAGGACATCAGGACTGCTGCTACTCGCCTGGATGCCTCCTGTCCCCATGCACCTCTGGGGACGCAGTTCCCCACCTTGTTCTGACTGACAACTTGCTGGTTCCTCTCTGCTGTTCTCGTCCATCCTGACGTCACCTTTCTCCAGATAAGGCAGGCTTCCCAGAACCTCCCTTTATGCTCCAGCTGGCCAGCTGATATCTCTCCTAGCCTTCCGATACCTGGCTCGCCAGCTACCCTCAAGTGCTGAGAAAACAATAGGGGCAAGGAGGAAAGAGGGGTGTCATCCTGCCCCTTCCAAAAAAAGACTTGAGCATCATTCTGGTTTCAGGTGGAAGTGGGGTACCCAGGTTTGGGGGCAGGGTATTTCCTTCCCTCTTTGAAGATGGCAAGACAGTAATGAACTCTTTCCCGATTGTGTATCTTTGTCTCTCACACACACATGATGACTTTATCTGGATCCTTCCACTTAAGAGCCTTAAGCAGTGCTTTGGGACTATTTGTCCAGCATGGGCCATGTTCAGACCTTCTGTGTCTAGCGTTATCTCTGGGACAAGGACTGCCTTGCCTTGCTCCTTAGGACTAGAACAGCACAGGGAGAGCAGGATCCTCTGGTGTCTGAGCCAGAGGACCCTCTGATCACCCAGGCCCAACTTTGACAAATAGAGAAACTGAGGTCCAGGGTGGAGATGGGACTTGCCTGAGGTCATTGCTGTCAGTTGTAGCTCAGGGACTAGAGTCCAGGCCTGATGCTAAGGCATAACCCTTGCTGCTGCAGCTTCCTTTGACTCTGCTGTCTCTGTATAACCTTTGGGAAGAAGGGTGACTTTGTTGGGAGGGGAGTGATACCTGGAGAAGAGCTGGCCAACTCCCTTTGCTCTTGTGATACCTTTGACCTTGGGCAAATCAGGTTGCTTAACTATTCTGAGCCTCTTTAGGGCAGCGGTCCCCAACCTTTTTGGCACCAGGGACCGGTGCTCCTAGGAGAGTCTAATGCCTGATGATCTGAGGTGGAGCTGAGGTGGTAATGCCAACGCTAAGAGCAGCTGCAAATACAGAGGAAGCTTCCTTGGTTCACCCACTGATCACCTCCTGCTGTGCAGCCTGCTTCCTGACAGGCCATGGACTGGTACTGGTCCACAGCCCGGGGGTTAGGGACCCCTGCCTTAGGGGATGATACTTACCCTGAACTGCCTACCTTGCCCCAGAGCAGGGTATGTGACCAATCACTCAGATTCATGAAGCATTTGAGCTCCATGATAACCCTGCCCAATAGCTTGCTTAATAACCCTGATTTAGTCCATTCTTCATTTTATAAAGAATGATTGGGATTTAGAACAACAAAAACATGAAAGTGATATTGGCCCTGCCCACAGGACCTCAGGAACCCTCTGAGTAAATAGGACCTATCCATGCAGAGCTATAGACTAAGACAGGGTATTAGTACATGCCGAGGGTAGAAGAACCAGGGAGAGAGTTCTTGACAGAGAGAGGGAGGAAGGGGCCGGCAGGAGGAGGTGGCATGGGCAGTTTGCTCATGGATTACAAGTAGATGAGTTGGCTGGAGCAGATCTTTTAGGAGGGGTTGAGAGGGGTCATGGGAGATGAGGTTGCGTGAGTTGGACCTCGATTGTGAGGGGTCTTCAATGCCAGGTTAAGGAGTGAAGATTCAGTTTAGCAGCAGTGGAAAGTCATTATGAAGGTGTTTGGGTTGGCTCAGTGGTGGAGAAAGAAAGCTTTCTAGCTTTGTGAAGGACAGACTTAGGTGGACGTTAGGGGAATGGGGATTTGAGGTAGGGAGACCAGCTGGAGGCGTATTGAAACTGAATGAGCAACATGTAGCACTGGGGTTCCCCATACTTGAACTTGAGATTCCCCTGGGTGCTTGTTAAGTGCAGGTTCCCAGCCTGACCCTGGGGAGCGATGGGAGGTCTCAAGTTCAACCCTAGGAATCTGCATTTCATAGGCACCCCCGGTGATTCTGAGGCAAGGGATCAAAGAAAAACATTTGGAGGAACACTGCCCTAGGCAGCTTCACGTGGGGGACTGATGGCCTGGGGAGCGGGGCACAAGTCCGAGACCTTGTGGAAACAGATGTGGTAACCTTGGTGTTTGGGTGGGCATAGAGGTGTCCAGGGTAGCCAGGAGGATGTGAGATTGATAAGAGCTTCGGAGCATCTAGAGACTCAGATAGGCTGAGTGGTGTGAGGGCAGAGATGATGTAAGCTCACACTTGGGAAGTCTTTCCACTGTCTGGATCCTGAGAGCCCAGTGGACACTTGCCAGGCATCAGTCTCTTCATCAGGAGGAAACCCAGGCCCCTTCACCCATCTCCTGCAGCCTCTGAGGGACAGAGGAGCAGCCGAACTTGGGGTGTGAAAGTTTCTGAGATGTGGTGGTGATGACTGTTCTGCCAGCCCCATAGCCTTCAGAGAATGTGGTGGTGTCAGGGCTGAAGGAAGCCGTGCTGGCTGTGTTTCAGGTGTTCGGGGGAGGGAGGTAGAAGGCCTGGGTTGTTCCCACAGTAACCATCTGCATGGCCTTGGGGTGGGTAGTGCAGGGTCATACGGAGGTCAGGGCCTGGGCAATCATGGATGTCAAAGCCATGATTTTCAAGCTGAGACCCAGGCAAACCAAAGGAAGCCTCCTAATTCTTATCTTTGGAGAGTCTCAGTCCAAGAAAAAAGAATCTTAAAAGGTAGCCTCTTCAGGAGAGCCAAGAGGGAAATGCATCCTGTGCAGCCCCATGGATACAGATAAACTCCAGGGAGGATGGGGTGGGAACAGGTGGCAGGAGGTCTCCCCCAGACCAGCCCCTAACAGATTCCTGGACTTCCAGCCGCATGTGCAGAGGGGATCTGGGGGGCACTGAGGCCCTTGCAGTTAGGACGTCTCGCTTAATTTTGGATCCATGGACGGGCTGAGGACTGCTTTCCTTAGGAAGTAGAGAGCCCAGCTCCGCAAGAGACATCTGGAGGCTGAGAGGAAGACTGCTTTTCCTTGAGCCTCCGTTTCTCCGTGGGGTTGGACTAGAGACCCAAGATCCTCTTTAGCTTTGACCTGCCAGCCTGGGAGGGATCCTGCTGATCGTCCTTTTCCGGGGGCACTTGGGGATACCTTGGTCGCCAAATACTCTTCTAGTGTTCTGGCTTCTGGGCTAGATGAGGGGGTGGCGGGGCTGTCCCCTGGAAGCGTCAGGAGGACCTGTTTCCTTCTCTTTTCCTCACCCGTACTGTTGCGTCTCTGCACAAGGGAGCAAACAGGAGACACGTGAATGCAGATCGAACCCTAGCTCCCTCCCCTCCTCCCATTGGTGGTTCTGGAGTTTTAAGGACTCCACTGACTATTTGACTTTTCAGTGTACACAGATCTGTGTGCTTCCTGGGGACAAAAGTTCAGAGCTTCTGTACACAGTGCTTCCCTATGGCCTCTGGTGGATCCATTTATTCACTCCTCAAAGTGTATTTCTTTGAGCAGCAATGCCTGTGTGTGCAGTGGGTGGGGTGGGGCAGAGTGGCCTCCGTGCATTTTTGTTCCTGCCCTCAAGTTGCCCATGCCCAGTCTGGCAGAGGTCTGGGACAAGGAAACACTCCCAGTTCAAGGTGGAAGGGGCGATATATTGGGGAGTTCCATAGCAAGTGCTTTTCTGTTGAAAGGCCCTACTATCTCCTTGGCCTCGTAGGAGTGAGCCCACGAAGCTTTCTTATGTAGACCTGAGTTAGACTGCATGATCTCCATGACGTCCGCTGCTAGAGCATGAGGGAGACACACTGGGACATACTTCTGCCTCCTCAAGAGCGTGCCGGCGCTCAGCCTCTCCCTGGCACGCTGTGATCCCTCCACTTGAGGAACTTTGGAGGGCTACCTCGTCCCCTAGGAATTTTTCTTAGGTCTTGAGAGCACATCTGTTTGCATCTCTGCCCTGCTGCCCTTGTTCTCTCAGTCTGGGATAAGTGAATTTAGATCATCATCCTCACTTCCCCTGTCCTCTCTCATGCTTCCTTTCTTCCTGTCTCACAAAGTAGCAGGGATACTGTTCAGTCAGAGATTTTGGTGCTTTGCAAAATGCTTTTAAGCTAATCGGCTTCTTAGAGTAACCATAGGACATCCAAAGGGTAGGAAGCCTTAGTGCCACTTTACAGATGACTAAAGTGAGGGTCTGAAAAGTTAGCCATTTGTCTAGGGTCTTCCCTCTGCAGTAAGTAATAGTGAGGGGGCCAGAGCTTAGGGCTGTTGAGGCCAAGCACCTGCCTGTCTACTATCAGCCCTCCCTCCACCAGCCACTTCTCTTGCCACTATACAGCCTTTCTACAGATGTCCCTAAGATAGAGGTGTTGGAACGGGAGCTGGCCTGGCTGAAGGAGCACCTGTCCCAGTTGGACTCCCCCGTCGTGTTTTGTCACAATGATCTGCTCTGCAAGAATATCATCTATGACAGCACCAAAGGTATGATTTCTTTGGCCTTGGCTGGCCAGCAGGGTTCTATTCCTCAGGCTGGTACACAAGTGAAAGGAGACCTTTTTGCTTAGGTCTTAATTTGTAGGAGAGAAATGGAAAAGGAAACAAATCCCTACTTAGAAAAATCTATGCCAAGAAAGAACTCAGAATCATGGTTTGTGAAGGTCTTCAACATGAGAGAACCCAAGCTCTCCCCACAAAGATGTTTTGGGCTTCCAAGGACATCTCGGCTACCTCAAGCCTTCCTGGAGGGAGAACCGCTCATGATCCTGATGAGAGAGCTTCACCCACTTAGCATGGTCCTCAACCATGCCGAGGACAGATGTCCTTAGATGGGGAGCGTCTGAGGATCCAGCTGTGAGAGAGAGACAGCTGAAGTTGGGGGAGGGGCAGATAGACAATGGACAGACAGAAGGAAGCGGCTTAGAAGATTGCCACTGAGGGGTTGGGTAAGGCCGGGCTGCTGCAGAGAGCAGCGAGAGGCCTGGAGGCTTGACCAGGCCCTATGTCCAGATCTCCCGGGGCCAGCCCTCATCGCCTCTCCTCTACCTCACAGGTCATGTGCGGTTCATTGACTATGAATACGCTGGCTACAACTACCAAGCTTTTGACATTGGCAACCATTTCAATGAGTTTGCAGGTGAGAGGGGTATTACTATTTGGTCTGTGTCCAAGGTAATCCTCCGTATGATGGATGGCCAGGTCCGGGGGATGGCTGAGAGGGAGTTATTTACTTGGGGTAGGGCGGAGGGCGGGGAGGAGGCTAAGACAGCCCCTGTCTGCCGAATGTTTAAGCTCCAGGAAAACACAACCTATCTCGTGAGAGCTCCAGCTCCCCTGGGGGAGGCAGGCTCCCCTTCCACTCCTTACTCAGAGCGCACCCCTGCCAACCCATATGGCTGTTTGGTGCAATTAGGAAGATACGTCCACTATAGGATCCCTAAGGATACTTGGCTTGGCGTGTGACTTAAAAGAAGACCCTTTCTCTAGGTATATGCAGCCCACGCCAGCTGGACCACCACAGGACAACCCCACCTCTGCTTTCCCCCTTGTGCAAGCTTCTTTCTGCCCACACAGCTTGCACAGTTGTAAATAAAGGCCCAGCATACAGATAAGAAGCAGAATAAGCTGCAAGTAGCTACTTGCCTTGTGGCCTGATGAATGTGATCTAGCTGGAACTAGGTAAAAGTGTGTACTCTGCAACTCGACTCCTCAACTTCAAGTCCTGGCTTTGTTGCTTACTACCTGCCTGACCCCTGAGCAGGTTACTTACCTTCTCTGCGCTTCTGTAAATTGGAGATAATGATAGTACTCACTTCATAGTATCAACATGAGATACACATACAGTTGGCACATGCTAAGCATTAATTGGTATTTGCTGTGGTGTTAGGAAGGGAGGCTTTCCTGCAGCCCAGGAGCCTGGGGCAGGACCGAAAGAGGAGGAACGAGGGAAGTGTTTCCTAGGAGCTTGCGGTACTCAAGCACAGTGTGTATAATAGGGCCGTTTGTGTAAAGGAAGCAGGGCAGGTTTTTCTAGCTTGAAGGCTTAATAGTTAAAAACAGTTAGATGGGACTGAAGAAGCTAGCCCCTAGACACAGGTTGGAGGGACAGCCCCAGGATGGCGGTGTGAGGTGCTCAGTATGACGTAGCCAGCCCCTGGGGCTTAGGAGAGGCGAGGCAACTTTAGAGCCACAACTGGCCCAGCATCAGCCATTCCCCAGCTCAATCATGTCTCTTCTGGAACCCCAGGTGACCAGGTCTGTCAAGTGCTGATTATAGCTGAGGGTATGACTCCCTAGAGTGGCCCCCAGCTGCATTTAGGAACCCAAGGGACCATGGGGCCTCAGCTGGGCTGAACAGCTGAACTGTGGGGGTGGCACGGGGCTGAGGCTGGCACTGGCAGGGCGCTGGGCCTGAACCACTAGCCTTTCCAGAGGGGATAATTCTTAAGCATTTTAAGTCTTCCTCACCCACCACACAGAGCAAAGTCCATCTGGAATTTCTTCAAAGAGGCAGATTACATCCTGTTTCCAAGTTGAGAATGAAGAAGGAAGAACTGAGCATGGGAGAAGGAGGAGGGCAAAGGGGGAGATTGAGAGCTAGGGAGAGGGACCTTCTGCGTTCTCGGGAGCAGGGAGATAGGAGTTCCAACCCTGAACTCGCCTCTAACTGGATCTGTGACCCTGAACAGATTTCTTCTCTCTGGGCCTTAGTTTCTACATCTGCCCAAAGAGATTCTTTCCAGCCATCCTCTTAGTGAACTAGGAGACCAAATGTGTTTCTCCGAAATGTAAGGGAAGCTTGGGAAGGACAGGAAGGAAAGAAGAGGAAGAAACTGGGGAAGGTGCTCTAGTCCTGGTTCAGTCTTAAGTAAATGCTGCTTTCTCTACCAGTTCTGAAGCCAGGGCCTCTGCCACTGTGCCCAGGCTGTGGCTGGTGCATGTTGGGCTGGCGGCTTGAGGACTCAAGGGAGGGACTAGAAGAGATGGAAGTCATCAAGTTCTGGCTATTTTTCTCAATCATCTGGAGAACTGAACCGGGGGTAGAAGATGCCTGGGAATCTGTTTTGTTACCAAGCTTTCCAGGTGATGTTTTTTAAGTAGCCAGCTCAGCACTGGTCCAGAAAGCAGCGGTTGAGACGCACACATTAAGTCTAGCCCCTTTTTTTTCAATGAAGAGATTGGGCCAATGAAAGGAAATGACTTGTCCAAGATTAACTGGAAGTTAGCATTGGACCCAGGATAACTAGGCCAATTCAGTGCTGTGACCAAGTGCCTCCTATGTGACATAGTTTTATAAAGGTCATGGGGAGACTGTGATGCTGCCTTAGGGGCTCCCCATCACTCCCAAGACTGTCCCTTGTGCTTCAACTAGTTTGCCTCTCCGCCCCGCTGAAAGCAGTGCCACCAGCTGGGGCGGGGCTTGACCTTCTGCATATTAGGTAAGTTAGGGGTCAGACAAGCTGCATCCCTAGGTACAGGCCACAGGGCAGAGCAGATGGAGGTTTTCAGGGGCACAGAGAACACCTGGGCTGGAGGAGACCGCTAGGTGGGCCGTCACCCAGCACCTTCTGTCTTGCCTCCCCATCAGGTGTGAATGAAGTCGATTACTGCCAGTACCCGGTGCGGGAGACCCAGCTGCAGTGGCTGCGCTACTACCTGCAGGCACAAAAGGGGATGGCCGTGACCTCCAGGGAGGTGGAGAGGCTCTACGTACAAGTCAACAAGTTTGCCCTGGTGAGTGCTCGTGCCTGGGAGGAGGGACTCAGATTCATCCCCACTGCCCTCCCACAGTCTTGTGGAGGAGGAAGCAGAGCCCAGGGTCAGCTGTGAGGTCCTAGGGATTCCCTTTCCCATGCCCCACACCCCACCCCGTCATGTACTCCTATACGCCGCCTTGGGCAGCCCCCATAGTACTGAGACGCTTGTTCTCGGCTTCCCCCACCCCACCGAGTCTAGGTTCTCTCCTTCCTGGAGAACCACTTCCAGGAAAGACCCCAGCTTCTCAGTTCTTTCCAGTCTCTAGCCTTAGTCTTTCATGCTGCAGTTTAACGTATCTCCTCATTGCTTTAAGGCCTTTGGAGAAGATGGAGAATAGAAGCTCTTCTCCTTCTTTTAGCTTCCTCTGCTGACTCAGAACTCTTTGTAAGTCTTTCCCATTAGGCTCTGATTACTGTGCTGTCAGTTCTTGGTTTTGAGTGACACTTTTTCAGGGTACATGGCTCATGCCAGGTCTCCACAGGTGTGTGTCCAGGGGATTGCTAACTAGTCTTGCCATTGTTACCGGTGCATAAGCAAGAAGACAAGCCAGCTGCCCTGAATTTCACAAGCCATCGTAGAGCTTAAGTAAGGTCTTGTTCACCTGGGATGCTGCATTGCCTGTTCTAGTCTCCTCATTGGCACAGAGCTGATTCTCCTTCAGGTTCTTACTTTTAACTGTCCCACCCTGCCTTCCTCCTGCTAAATCCTTAGTAATTATTCATACCTGCTAATCTACACCCCCATTAAGTCCTAAAAAGGGAAGAAAATAGGGTATCGTACTGCCAGTCCCAGAGCAAGCAGGACTTGGGTTTGGGTGGGGAACCCCAGCCTGGGAAAGTACTGTTGTCACTGCTGTTCGCTCAGGGGCAGCAGGAAGCATGGCTCTCTTGCTTCTTGAGCCTGGGGTAACCTGGGCCCCACAGGCGCCTCTGGCTACGGGGAACAATTGACTGCTTAGTCAGTTTCCACACTTGGACTGCTAATTCCTACATCTACACTCATTTTCCAACCTGACCCTGCCTCCTGATGGAAGAGATGGAAAGGTCAGTTTTGGGGAGGGGGGTTCCTCCAGCATACCAGACCCCTGATGGCCCTGTGGCTGGGGCACTGCTGAGAGGTACCAGCCCCTCCACTGGCTATTTGGGCCTGAGCTCGACTTAGGGCTTCATCTCGTCCTGGATACATGGGCCTTGAAGACTTAAGGAAGAGGCCCTGATGTCGGACAGGCCAGGGGTGGCACTCTGCTCGGCTGGGGAATAAGCCGAAAGCCCTAGAAGCACCATCCAGCTGATCCTCTCCCAGGGTGGGTAGAACCGAATCAGCTTGCCTTTTTCTGGAGGCAGCGGAGCCCCCAAATACTTTCTTCTGCCAGTGTCCTAGTTGTGTGTTTTCCTGAGTGACTGTGTCCCTCTAACTACATGGAGTCCATGACAAGCCTGGGGGATCGCCATGCTGACCCTCTCTCTTCTGTTTCTAGGCATCTCACTTTTTCTGGGCACTCTGGGCCCTCATCCAGAACCAGTTTTCTACCATCGACTTTGATTTCCTCAGGTGAGTACAAGGACAAATTGGGGGCGGGATGGGGGGAGGAGAAAAGGAAGAGCTTTGAGCCCAGGATGTGGGGCAAAGGACAGCCCAAGTAGAACATCCGGAGTCCACGCCTCCGCCAACTCACTCCCATACCAGCCAGCCCGTGGCAGTGAGGTCACTGCTCCGGGGAGCCGGGAGCCCAGAGCAGCACCCGGAAGGAGCCTGAAGTTCTCATGCCCTCCCTGCCTGCCTGCCGGGAGATTACACTTTCCCCGCATCCTCCTGCCACTCCAGTGCCCTTATCCACAGGGCCTGCTTGTGAATGGAATTGTTACAGATCCATCTGAACGATCATGAGTCCAATCCTTATTTTATAGCAGAGGGCACAGCGTTCCAGGGAGTGGAAGTGACTCACTCAGGTCACTTGGTGGTTTAGTGCCTCCCGTGTGGGGGTTATCAGACCCAGCTCCTCCTCCCAGGCGCCCTAGTGTTGCACGACGGGCTGGATCGACACAGTGCTTGAATGCTGACTCCCCCCAGGGCCTCCATCATGACAGGTATTGATGTCCCTGAGGACCAGGAATCATTTTGTCCTCCAGCTGGTCCAGTCTCCTCGCCTGTCTCCTTGTCTGTCTCCTCCCCATCTTCCCTCAGCCAAAAATGAATCACTACCCTGGTTTCAAAGAGTTCACAACTGTTAGAGAAATACAGGTCAAAAGTACAGTGAGGTAGTACCGCACACCCATTGGGATGGCCGCTATCAAATAAACAGAAAATAGCCAGTGTTGGCAAGGACGTGGAGAAACTGGAACCCCCGTGCAGGACTGTTGGGAATGTAGATGGTGTAGCTGCTCTGGGAACCAACTCCGCTTCCCTAAAAAACGAGAAATAGAATTGCCATCTGATCCAGCAGTCTCAGGGCTGGGTATGTGTCCAAAAGAAGTGAAAGCAGGGTCTCGAAGAGTGTTTGCACACCCGTGTTTGTAGCAGCATCATTCACAGTAGTCAAGAGGCGGAAGCAAACCATCCCCAGATGAATGGGTGAACAGTGTGGTCAATTCATACAATAGAATATTATTCAGCCTTTAAAAGGAAGGAAATTATGTCACATGCTAGCTATACTATGGATGTTTGAGGACATTGTACTAAGTGAAATAAGCCTGTTATAAAAAGACAAATACTATATAATTTCACTTATAGGAGGTAACTGAATTAGTCACATTCGTAGAAACAGAAAGTAGAATGGTGGTCTCCAGGGGCTGGGGGAGGGAGAAATGGAGAATTGCTGTTTAAGGGGTATAGAATTTCAGTTTTACAAAATGAACAAGTCCTAGAGATCTGTTGCCTAACAGTATGAATGTACTTTACATTACTAAACTGTTAAAAAAAAAAAAAAAAGAAAGAAAGGAAAAAAAAGTGACCTTGTTTGGGGAAGGGTTGCTCCATTCTGATCTAAGAAAAGTAAAATGATAGTTGAAGTAAAAAACATATCAGCCCAGGCTGGGGTGGATCTGCCTAGACCTAGACGGGCTGAGCTGGTGAGAAACCCCACTCATGCCTTGAGCCCCGCAGCAGGGCCCGCCTGGCTTCCTTTTTCACCCCCAGCTCCCTCCCCTGTCTTCTGGCAGGTACGCGGTGATCCGATTCAACCAGTACTTCAAGGTGAAGCCTCAAGTGTCGGCCTTGGAGATGCCAAAGTGACCAGCTTCCCCATTCCTCCCCTCCCCATCTGCCTGGCAGGCTGGTTCTCCAGGGGTTGGTTCTGCTCTGGGGTTCACACCCTTTGACAAGGTGGGAGAGGGGACGGGTGGGTGTCCAATAAGACTCCACCCCTGCCACCAGCCCCAAGTAGGTGCTGCTGTGACCACATTCTCTTGTTTTGAGAGGCTGATGGACCCAGCTCTGGGGGTCTCCTTTACCTGGCCAGACTTGGGGGAAAGTGCCTGTAGCCAGCCAGGGACCAGATTACAACAACCCTTGGGAAGCCCAGTGTTGCCAGTGCCAGGCCAGACTGGAATCTGGGCTGCCTTAGATGTGTCATTGACCTTCCTGGCTTGGGGAGAAGGGAAGGTGGGAAGGCTCCTTTCTACCTCCAGCACCCTGAGCCTCCAGCCCATCACCCAACAGGCCCCACGTGAGAGGTGCTGAGCCCAAACCAGCATCATGCCAACTCTGACAGATGGATGTATGTATCTTGGGGGCGGGGGAGCATCTAGAATTGGGTTCAATAGCCCCCCAGCAGCTGCCTCATCTGAGAGCTCTCTTTTTCCAAGAAAGATCCAATCAAATAGCCCCTTCCCAACCTCCGCCTGAGGACTCGTGCTCCCTTCCGGTGCCCTTTCTGCTCTGTGCTTGTGTCTGTCTCTCTGCAGCCTGGTGGGAGGGAAGGCAAGGGAGCGGTGACGTCCTGGGCCTCTAGAGCCGGGCTCTTTCAAGCTATGGCTGGATGGAGGGGACAACAGCCAGCAGCCTCCTGCCTTGTTCCTTCCCCCTGCCCTCCAGGCCCTCACTTCCAAGAATCTGTCTCTCCATGTTCACCTTCTGTCTTGAAGTTGACCTAAGGTCTTCACACTTAGGAATGACTAGCGAGAGTCAAGGGGCAGGGGCTGGAAACCTCCAGGGCTCGCCTGGCATGCGAGAGCCTGACTAGGATCCCCCGAAGTGCTCACTGAGCTCATTGCCCCCAATTCCCAAGGGCCTCCACCTCCTTTCTGCCCTCACAGCCTCCGGGGCCCATAAAGTGATTCATTTGTAAATTATCTTGATTTTCTGCATTAAAATGGCCATTTCTGGACCACTGTGTGCCTGGTGAGGCTTTAACCTGGAGGGTGTGACTAGTACACCTGTGGTGGGGGACATGGGGCGGATGGGGAAGTGGGGGTGTGTGTGGAGTATTCCAGCCTCTTCTCTAGGGTCCCCTTGGGCTGCACTCTTTCTACCATGCTCTCCGTGTACCTGACTTACCAGGCTCGGGCTCCTGGTTTGGGGTATACCTGGGCAGGATGGGTGGTTTCACAGCCCCTCTGACTTTGACCATCTTGCTAGAATCAGTTGGCCTGGGATGGTGCTGCTTAGAGGCAGCTTAGGCTGTGGATTCCAAGAACTTGGCCTGACCCAGGTGACAAACTAGTGAGACCTTGAAGGAGAGTACTCAGGACTTCTTCCTTGGTCCTCTCTGGCTCTTCTCTGGGGGGTAGTTGGGGAACAGCTTTGCCTGATAGCAGGCAAGGGTGATTTCTGAAACCAATCTGTCACTTTCTCAGAAGGCCAGAGGGAGGGGACAGCAGGAGCTCAGGTGAGTTGGGGCACCCTCCTCAGCAGCCCGGGTTGCCAGGGCTGCCCTCACAGGACTGGGCAGCAGCTGCTTCCAGGGCCCCCCAGTGCCAGGTGGACTCTGGCTGTGGCTTTTGCCTGCAAAAGTACCAGGGTGCCATGGCAACCACTAGAGCTAAGCTGGCACAGGCAGCTGGAGCCACCTTCAAGGTCACAGTGACCCAGTGTGTTTGGGCTGTCGTGGATTGCAGGACTGAGCCTTGGGGGTGCCAATGCAGGACATGGGGAAAGGTGTCCCGGCATAGGGGATGGTGCCAGGGCTGGGCAGGGTAGGCTCCCAAGGGCTGGTTATTCATGGGGTCAGGAGGTCATGGTACAGCCTTCCCGTGGACTAAATGGCAGTGGCCACCACCTCCATCCCTGGCGCTGAGGGCAGGAATAACCACTGTGAAGTCATCTTGTCTCCAGCCTCCTGGGGCCTTGATGTCATAGCATTAGAGATGATGTCGTGGTGAGCAGAGGAATGGCTGGGACAGGGTCCCCAGGTATTATCCTGTGCACCCAAGGCCCGTGGCCACCACCTGAATAGAGGGAGTTAACCTGCAGGCACCATCTTACTGGTGTCTTTGAAAAACCATCCTCATTCCTCAGTTCTCCAGGGGGGAGGACAAGTGGGGTGGGTTGGGTAGGGAGTTTAGGCATGCCCCTCCCCCACAAAGCCCTGGAGTCCAACCTTCACTTTCACTGCCACTCCAGACTAACTGCACCCCTGCACCCCTACATCCCTAATCAGCACCAGGCCTTGGAGAGTCTTCCTGCACTCAGCAGGCACTATGGGCAGAACGTGTCTGGGCAGAAGTTCATCTGTCTTGGGTTTTGACCCTTGGCCTCTGCTGGAGAGGCGCACAGCAAAGAACCAACTGGTGCCCCAGCCTTGCCGGCAATTAACAGAAACACTGTTCCTGGCCTCAAAACCCACCAGACCCTGTCCTGCCTCTCCTGGGGTGAGGGGGCTGGGCTCCAAGGCACCAACTGCAGGTGCCCCCATGGAGGGCTTTTCCCAACCTAAAAGGATACAGGGCGCGAGGCTCTGTCTCAGCAGCTAGAATGAAGAGGGCAGGGTGTAGGAGGTGGGCAGTACTGGCCTCAGGCCCCAGAGGACCTGAGAATAGGTAAGGAAGAACTCAGGACTGGCGTGAGGGGGAGCCTGGCCGGGAGTATCCTGACTAGACTGCTCACATTTGGTTTGGAACACAGTACGGGTGGTAGAGGAGACTGGGGGTGTGGGGGTAGGTGGACCGCAGAAGCTGAAATGAGCAACACTTCCATGTGACCAGCAGAGGGCAGGCGCTGCAGCCCTGCCACGCTTCTTCCCAAGGACCTTAACTGCAAGGGACCAGGGTAGCTGGGCTCCCCTTGGGGGCCAAGGAGAGAAGGCCCAAAGCTTTGGGAGGCTGGGCTGGGAGAAACCAGCAAAGGTCAGCAGCCGGGATGCGCCCTAGATCTAAAGGCTGGGGCCCTACAGACTTCAGTCCCAAGTTTGTTCACTGGAATCCACCACACCTAACTTCTCACCACCACTCTCCAATTTAGAAATCCACTTTGCAGCATTCAAGAGCTTCTGCTTGAATACTTTGTATTGGGAAGTCCACTACCACTTTGAACAACTTTATCGAAAAGTTGTTTGTAAGCCAAAATATTGACCCTTGAGATGCATTAAGAAGCCAAGTTTTACCACATGAGCTACAGACTATTGTTGCTCACTTGACAGCTTTGAAGAAAGTGGTCTTCCCTTTATGTCCTGTTTTAGTCTCCTCTTGTTCTGGACTACACACCCGTGGCCCTTTCAACCAGGCCTCTCATACATGTGCACCAGGCTCCCTCCAGGCCTCTTCTGTGCAGGTGCCTGTCCCCGGGCCCCTCCAGTAAGACAAGGGTCTTTCCTATTGAAGGCCTACGATTGCCATAATGCACCTGGGACCAGGCGTGTGCTGTACACTGGCCCATCACCTCCCTTCTTGTGAACACGTGGCTCTATTAATCCAACTCAAGTCTAACTTTCACAAGAATTGCCATTCAGCTTTGTCACCATTCCATAATAAAAGGATCCATTTCTTAACCACGAGAACTGGTCTTTTTATGGACCCTTGTTAACATGCATTTTGAGAGTTTGGTCTGTTATCCAGCCCTTTTGGGTCTAATGGACTGTTATTTCTCCTCATGTGATATGTAGTTCTTTGCAATCCTCAAAGCCGAGGTCATAGAGCCCTGAAACACATCCTTAGAGACCCTACCCGGCTCATCAGTCAGTATCCTCAGGCACCATCCATGGGCTTGGGGTATCCCTGTGAGCACTTTTCTGAGATGAGGATCCACCCTTTCATTAGATTTCTCAAAGGGCTCCTGCAAAAGCGGCTAGGAAGCATGGATGAGGCCTAACCCCGTTTTCAGATGAGCTCAATGTGGACTGAAGAGTAGACATGACAACCCTTCCCCGACCTCCCAGGGACCATAACTACAACACACACAAGGCCATGTGGCTAGTTCTGTAGAGAACCCAAGCTTCCCGACTCCTCATGGTGCTCATACCATCGCCCTCTTAGGACCTGGGTGGACACCTACCTGGTGGTGTGGTCTGGCCCTCCTCCTTGAGGCAGGGGCAGTGTCCCTTTCAGAGTGTGTGCTCTGAGGGGTGTGGCATCTGGCCTGCGCCTCCCTTGCCTCAGATGTTTCTCCCCAGCCTCACACCTGATGCTCCCTCGAACTGCCACCAGGGGGCAGTGGTGCTTGGGCTGGGGGTACAGATAAGATTTGTTGACTTGGGCCAGCCTCCCCTTCCCCCACACAAGGGCCAGATTCTGAAAAGGTCTGCCTTTATTATGCCAACAGAAAACAAAAAATTCCCCGAGTGTAAACAGGAGAACTGTGCTGGTTAAGTTACTCATTATCTTATTATTAACAAAATAAAGCACTATCTATGTTTACAGTCATAAAAAAAAGAAACAGCCTGGAGAAAAGTTGAGCTTTGGGAAGCGGGAGGGGAGAAGATGGACTCCACATTTGCCCTTGTGGGATTTGGGCTTCCCTTCCAATCCTGACCCGCTTTGGAGTCAGGCGCCAATGGGATTTAACTTTCTTAGGGAAATAATGTGAAAGTGACCAGGAGCAGAGGAGGCAAGTTCCCAGTGTAGAGTGGTGAGAGGGGCAGCTGGGTGAGAGGGAATGGAGCACCGGTCTTCTCCTCACCAACCCCTTCCAAGGTTGGGGAGCCCTCCCACCCCCTGCTCAAGAGGGAGGAATGGAGACCAGCTGCCATAGGAGCCCTGCTCCGGGGCTTCTGTCACTGACAGGAAGCGGGGGCACCATCAATTCTCCTGCCCCCACTCCTGGCACACAGGTTGGGACCAGGGTCTGGGGCACCAGGACAGAGGCCCTTGGAGGCTGAGCACATTCCCATGCTGCTTGGAGCTAAAAACGTCTCCGTGGGAACCGACCAGCAGGTGAAGAAGCGGGCAGGGGAGGTCAGGGCAGCTGGTGGGCCCAAGGGCAGCTCAGGGGCCTTCGGAGACCCAGAGTGACCAGCAGGCAGAGGGGCAGAGTCAGACACCAAGGAAGGGAGAGACACACAAACAGGGCCCTGCAGAGAGACAAAGACAGAAACGCACACAGAACCTGAGACGCCCAGACTGACAAAGAGGTAGCAATTTGGGAATGAGGAGAGCACAGAAAGAGCCCTCCAGAAGCAAGAGTGGCATCGAGAGACACACCCACAGGAACTTAGCAACAGTGCCTGGCACATAGTAGACACTCAATAAATATCTTGTGCAAGAAATGAACAGGTGAAAACACAATCACACGTGCGTACACGTGTGCACACACGCACGCACACACAGCAGCCAGAGGCACAATAGGCTTGGCAGAAGATAAGTGTGAGAGACATCTTTTTGCACAAAGCACAAAGTCATCCTGGTGACAGGAGCAATCCGGGGTGTGTATGTGTGGACCGGAGGTGGGGGTGGGGATGGTCCCATGGTGCTGGTCCAGTTAGGACAAGGATAGAAACAATGCACATGGCACCAAGGGGACAGGTCATACAGTGTCCCCTGGCCATGAGCCCCAAGGGCCAAGGAACTTGGTCAACTCAGCCATCACCATCAGATAGGCCCTGCCCACCTAGGCCAACAGCTCCTCAGGTGTGCCCATATGTGATGGGGAAGGGGCCTGTATCTACAAGTACACAGCTGTGCCATCTCCCGGGCATGCCTGAGTCCAAGTACCAACAGAGTCCAGGTCAGCTGGCTGTGCCCATTGGCTCGGGGCCAGGTCTTCCCCAGAAGAAGGGCCAGGCCCACACAGCTGAGATCAGTCCGTGAGCACCACCAACTCCCCGTCGCTCTTCTCCTCGCCCTCCGAGTCCTCGTCCTCGCTGTACCGGTACATCTCACCATCGGCCACTGAGTGCCTGTCCTCTGAGGCCTCTGCCTCCTCCCTGAGGCTGCAGGTGTTGACGATGACAGGCATATTAGGGTCCAGGCTTCGGGGCACGTAGTGCTCCACCAGGGGCTGTGCCACCCGAGGGTACAGGACATCCGAGGAGCTCATCTGCATCTGGCCAGCCTGAGGGCTGTGGGCAGACGAGAGGCGGGTCACAGAGGCCCCTTCACTCTTCCCCCTCCCAGCTCCCCTCCGGGACTCCTCGGGCCGTGCCCTCGCACCCTACACCCTTTCGGCTCAGAGACACACACTCGGCCCCCTGGTCTGCTTTCTGATGGCCACACACACATTCAGGCTCAGGGCCACGGGCATATTCAAGATATTCCTGGAGGACGACATGTGAATACCACTTGTGGAAACTGTATATTCAAATGCCTGTTTAAAGGAACCCACCAGAGTGCTTGCTTTGGTCAAGGCGGGATCCTCTGTCTGACGAGCACCTCCGTTTCCAGTACCCACGAATTTTTACTGAGTTTGTCAGAAATAGGACCCACAGGCTCACAGAAACACGCTAGTTCCCCACAAGTCACACATCTACATCCTCAGCAACCAGGTCCCCGTCACAGTCATAGTCACCCCTGCAGTCACGCACGAAGGCCCAGCCACACAGGTAATGCTTGCACACATACACCAACAGCCAAGACACACATGCACACCACCCCCGCAGTCACACAAAAGGCAAGCCACACACTGACACCCAGGCCCTCACGAGCGCTGCAAACACACATGCACACACGCAGTCTCAGCCGCCCGGGGAGGGCCTGCTCACGGGGTCATGTAGCTCTGGCGGGCATCCTGGCGCCGGGTCCTCATCAGCGCCTTGTACTCGCCCACCCGCAGCCGCTTGCCCTCCACGATGCAGGTGCGTTTGGGCCGCGGCTTGTACTTGTAGTCAGGGTACTTCTCCAGGTGCTGCCGGCTCAGCCGCGCCTGCTCCTCGTAGTAGGGCTGCTTCTCCTGGTTGGTCATGGACTTCCAACGGGAGCCTGGCCCAGCCCCCAGAGGCAGACAGTCAGCCCTGGGCTCTGCCGAGCATCCCCAGCCCCCTGCAGGCCCTGGAGGTGCTGATATATTTGGTACCCAGATATATGTGCAAGCACTTAGCAAGGACCTGGTCCAATGTGGTTGGCTCCTTGGCTGTCAAGCAAATGAATGAATGAAGTTGGCATGTATATGAGCATTGAACTGCCAGCTTAAGACACAGCACCCACCTAATATCCCAGCAACTTCTGAGAGGCCTCTGGCCTGACGTACATGACCAGAAGGGCAGCTGCCCCAGTCCCCCAATAACACGGACAGGCTCCATGTTCAAGACAAGGAACCTGGCGTCTGTGTTCGTAAGAGACCTGCGCGGACATGGAGGAGACTCAGTGCTGAAAACTTCTGCCTTCTTCTAGCCCCGCCTGTCCTGCCTACATTCCTCTCTGGCCTCCAATCAGGACACAGCATTTAAAACACCTTTCTACTGACAATCCAAGAACACCAGTCTCTCTTGTTCCTGCCAGAGCCAGCTCCAAGGGTCTGGCAAACAGTGGAAGAGGTTAGTGAGGGAGAGATGGGGGAAGGAGCTTTCTCTTACATGTACGTGTATGTACATGCACACGCATGCACATACTCCTTGAGTTCTTGGGTGCAGGTGCTAGCAGAAGAACCCTACAATAGTACAAGACCCCAGGACCCAACTGCCCCACATCCCCCGACTCCCACACTGGAGTTCAACAAGGCACGGGCTTTCGCCGAGCAAGCCCCAAGTAGATGCAGCTGGCTCCTGGAACCCCGAGAGCTCCTGCAGGCTTTGCCCACTGGCCCTTACCAAGGATCTTGCTGATGCTGGAGTTGTGCATGTCTGGGAAGGCTTGGAGGATCTTCCTCCGCTCGTCCTTGGCCCACACCATGAAGGCGTTCATGGGCCTCTTGATGTGGCTGCTGTTCCTGGACTCGGGGAAGTGGCGGGAGCCTAGGGAGGCAGATGGAGTCAGCAAGGCAACTAGTCTGGAGTACGGAAAGTCCTCCAGGCCAGCAGAAAGAAACGTCCCACATCTGACCGCTGAGGGGTGATGAGGGGCTCCCACAGCACCCAGGGATGACCAGCAACAAGATGTCAGCAAAGGCCCAGCCAGGGACTCGAGAACACATAAGGAGATGCCACAGTTAAAGGAGAGAACGGACAGCAGACGGACACTACCTGACCCACTCTGGTCCTGGTGGGAAGCAGAAGTGGGACCCATCAGCCCAGTGCCCAGAGCCCTCACCATCCACATCGCAACCCAGAATGGCTTCCTCCAGTGGGTGCACACAGCTCTCCTCCAGCCGCTCCTTGACTGGGGATGTGTCCAGGCTGATGAGGTCCTAGGGTTGACAGGGACAATCTGTACATCAGCCTCTGCGTCACCCACTTCTCTCCCTGACCCCTCCCTTCAGGGGCCTCAGACTGTGTCTTCCACCCCAGCCGCCGTGTGTCCCTTGCTCCCATGTGCAGGGGAGTAGGGGCCCATACCTTACGGAAGGGGGTACTGGGGGAGCCTTCCAAGGCCCCGCTGTGGCCGTGCAGCAGCTGTCGAGCATCCTGGATAGCCTTGGTGACAGCATCCCCCTCACCAAGGAAGCCTATGGGGTTAGGAAAAGGGAAGGGAAAGGAACTGAGGGGTCGCCCCAGTTCACGGCATGCCCCTCCTGCACGCCCTCTGACCTCCACAGGGCTGTTGTATCGCACACCCCCAAGGGGGCGCCCTTTACACTGGCTGTTGCGTCCACAAACTAGAAATGACAATGTGTAAGCCAGTGGTATGAATCCCTGAGGCCAGGGAGCCCTGATAGATATGGTAGGGGAGAGGAGGAAGGGGGTCTTCTGAGATGCTAAATGCTGAAACTAGAAAGGGCCGACTACAGCAAGTCTCACCCACAGAGAGGAAGGGCCATGCCCACGGCCGTATCGTGCTGCTTGACTGGACGCTGGCAGAGACTGAGGGCCAGGTGCGGGAGGTAGAACACTCACCCAAAGGCAGGCTGGGGGAGCTGGACTGCAGGTCCCGCGCGGGGGCCCCATGGCTGGGGGGGCGGGGTCCACAGCTGCTCATTTTCAGGCTGGGGGAAATGGAGCTGCTGGGCAGCTCAGGGGCCTTGGGCTTGGCGGTGAGGTTGAGGGGCTGGGAAGGCTCCTAGGGGAAGATCCAGAGCTCAGAGGGTGAGTGACACCACAGGAGATCCCCGCAGAGGCAGACAGGGTGCGAGCACACCCAGGACACCCGAGGCGGCAGCCAGCCAGCCCAGCTAGGGAAGGCGCCCAGGCCGGCCCGGCCCGAGGGACAGTACCTGCAGCGGGTGGTGGGCGGCCATGGCCCCGGGCCTCTTCATGGCTGGGGCGGGGGGGCTGTGCAGCAGCTGCAGTGGATACTCCACTATGGAAAAGGCGGCAAGGGGAAAAGTCCTGGGTGAGCACAGAACAGCAGTCACCCTGCTTGACGAGGTCCCAGCGGCACGAAGTGGACAAAGGCTCAGAGCTGGCCTAGCCTGCTTCCAACCACGGTCCTCCCCAGCCCCACAGCGCTGCTGAGGACCTCCTACGCCCTCGCCCGTCATCGCCCTGCACATCGATCAGCATTGTCACCCTGTCATGCCCTTCCCAACCCACTGAGCCTGGCATTCCAAACCCACGGTGAGATGACAACAGGGGCACCATCTGGTCCCTCTTCGGATACCTGTATTTTGTACCTGCTATGTGCAGGGTACCAAAGCAGCTACCTGCTGTAGCCTCTCTCCTGTGCCTTATCTCACAATAATCCTCAGTGTGTGGTGCCTAACAGGTGCTCAAGGCATCATCCCATTTTACAGATAAAGAAACTACGCCCTGGAGAAGTTAAATGGATTGCCCACAGGGTTCATCAATGGGAGCACCGAGGTTCGAAACTGGGTCCTGACTCCGCAGTCCTCTCCCCTCAGCATGGTGCTCTCTCCTCTCCCTCACCACACTCACTCCTCAACCAGGCCCAGAATCAAGGAGTTGACAGTTCAGATGGAAAGAAATAGCCCTGTATACAAATCACTGACCACATGGCCCATGGTGATATGGACTGCATGGGTAGCATTCGAGAGGACTTTGTTCCAGATGGAGCGACTGCAGCAGGCTTCCTGGGGGAGCCGAGACGTGAGCTAATGCTGGTAGGCGGACAGGGGGAGACGGGGTGGTGGGGTGTGAAAACAAGATGTAGGGAATGAGACTGGTTGGCTCGTGATGGGCAAGGTGGGCTCAGAAGCCTGTGAAGGCCAAACTCAGAAGTTTGGACTCCATGCTGGAGGCAACGGGGCTTGTTAGCTGGGCACAGGCACTTCTCACTCAGCCCCTGGCAGGGGCCTCTGGCAGCCCGCAGGCCCCCTGCTTACTGGAATTCTGGAGCAAGCCAAGCAGGTGGCAGCCTGGCCAGTCCAGGTCTTCCACAGCTTATTTCCTTCCTCCCTTGTCCAGAGAGAGCGCGGCCCCTCCCGCCTCACTCCTGCGGCTCTGCTGCTCCATGTTCACCTGCAGTTGTAGTGGTTCCTGCCGTTGCCCCGTCCTCCCCCCTCAGCCCACCCCCTTCCCAGTCTCCCCACCACATCCCCCAACTGGAATCTTCCCTCAAGGTAGAATCAGTGGGGCTGACCAATGAACTGTGCCCTTGGCCCGCAGGCTTGGTGGTGGGACTAGGAACTCACGGGCTGGATTTCCCCTGCCTTCTCTCTCACGTGCAACAGGGAGGGTGCGCCGAGGAGTTTATTTAAAAGCTGTGTCCCGTCCTCCTGGGGTTGTTACAGGCAGCTTCTCTGCCTTGTCCCCATGACCATTCACAAGGACTCAGTGAGCTTGGCCTCCATCCCACTGCCACCGCCCTCATTCAGACTGTCATCTCCCGTTGCTAGAATCATCTCAACAGCCCCCCCCCCACCCGGTTCTGCCTTCAGTTCGTCTCCATTCCATTCATTCCCTATCACCCACAGCCCGGGTGACAGCACATCCTCTATTCAGTGTTCAAGTATGCCCCACGTTCTACAAAATAAATCCCAAACTCAGTGCTCAGTCACACCCGGCCTCCCCAGCCATGTCCCCACTACCCTGCCACGTGCTCCCCTCAGCTCGGCCTCCCGCCTCAGGCTGCAGGGCCTCTGCCTGGACGGCCTTTCCCGTGCCCTCCGCCCTCTGCCCTCAGCTCCCAAGTCCATTCTCCCAGAACCCGACCAGGCACCACCTCCTCAAGAAACCGTCCCAGAGTCCCTGGCTGTTGGCATACTTCCTTCTCCCTCCCCAGACTAAATTCCTTGTGCTCCAGGTCCACATTTTATCACCCACAGTCACCCGACAACACGTGCTCAGCGCTCAGTCTGTGTTCGCTGAGTTTCAGTGCCGAGACAGAAGAGGGGGGCCAGAGCAGTGCGAGAACAAAAGTCTGAATTTGGGAGACACATAAATCTCAGTTAATGTTTGAAATATTAATACTGTGGTGCAGTAATGTACCAGAACTGGGGAGACTGGACCTAGATTGGCTACATCCGTTTACATCTGGAAAGCACTTTATGGTTTTCAAAGTGCTATTTTTCATTCTCTCAGTGACATTCAGAAACAAGTGAGTATTCTTCCACTGGACAGATCCCAAACCAAGGCCCGGAAGTCCACACTGCAAATTAATGGATTGAGAGTGGCCGGGGGCCTTCTTCCCTATCTCAGAACAGGTACAGGACTGCCCCTCCCACACTCACCTGGTTTGCAGGGGATTGGCTGAATGGGCAAAGCCAGCTGAGAGTCTGGGGTGACAGGCAGAGGTTGGTGGCTTGGGGGGAAGGCCGGGATCATGACATAAGGCATGTTGACCTGCTGAGAGCAAAGAACCCCTGAGTCCCTGGGGGTCCAAACAGCTACCCAGCTGCAGTTAGCTCTGGACGAAGGGTAGACCCAGGGATGAGAGGCACAGAGCCTGGGGCAGACCATCTTCCGAAGGATCCATACCATCCATCTCCGTGGGCTCCTGTCTACCTGCCCTCAGCCCGTCTACCTGCCCTCAGGTCCCAGCTGGGGAGAAAGATATTTTGGGTCTCAGCATCTCTCCAGATTGGTGTCAACCCCTTGGCCTCCAGTTTTCCCATTCCCCAGCCGTCCCCTGTTGTCACCTGAATCTGCTGCTGAAGGAGGTTGATTTTGTGCTGCTGCTGAATTAGTTGCTGCTGCTGCTTAGCAATCTGGCAGAGGGAAGAGCAGGCAAAGGGGGCCTGGGCATAGGCCCGGGGTGGGGGGTCCCAACACCCAGAACCTTCCAGCCCCAACCACACCCTGCCCTCCAGAAATGAAAACATGGAAAAAAGCTGGGCAGGGCAAGAAGTAGAAGAGCCAATCCTTAAAATTGATTCTCCTTTTGACAGGAGCTCACCTTTTCCTCAGAGGCCAGGGGTGGAGATTGGGCAGGGCCCCTCAGCCCTCTCCACTCCCTGCCTGCAGCCCCCTCCCCCACCTGCCCCAGGCCTCAGCCTGTACTGGCTGGGTCTGCCCCCAAGGTACTCCCTTCTGGGCCCTGACAGACCCCTACCCTATTAAAACAAAAAGCCCGACACACAGCGAGGCCTACCTGCTCCTGCTGTTGCCGAGCCAGCTCCATCTGCTGCTGCTGCTTCTCGAAGAGCATGGCGGCCATGTTCTTCTGTTCGGAATGCGCTGTCAGGAGCTGGTCCCGCAGGGCGGACAGTTGATGGATCATGACTAGAAGCTGGAGCTCCTTCTCTGCCAGGCTCTCCTGGGTCCCTGTTCCATAGTGAAATAGCCACCATTGAGAAATGTTGTTTGTTCTTCTGTCTAGCCACCCATATAACTGACGTTTATTAAGCAAGTGCTATGTCCCAGGCCCCTAGTAGGGGCCAAGCGGCAGAGGTGACTGACATATGCTTTGCTGCAGAGGGACTCCTCATCTTGCCATGTGACAGACAACTATGCGCCCTGGAGTATCACCATCAATCACTGATTTCAGCCCCAGAAATGCTGATGGTGGAGCATGTCAGCCTCGAGTGTCCAGTGCCACAGGGTCAGGGTAGACAACCGTCCACAGGAGGCGCCTGGCGGGACATATTCAGGCTTTGGAGCAAGACAGATCAGGGTTCAAATTCCCCTTTCAACGCATCATGCCTGGGAGCTGTTGGGCAAGTTACCAACTTCTCTTCACTTTACAGGGTCGCTGCGAGGATTAAAGCTTTTAGTATAGGACCTGTCACTTGGCCTTCAACTAACAACTGTCAGTGCTTCTTTGCCCTCCAGTTTAGCTGATGTCAGGTGCAGAAGTGCCAGGCCACAGACCATATGCAACAGAGTTACTCGGGGAGCCTTTGAAAATTACAGATGCTCAGGCCCCCATCCTCTGGGGTTCTTGTTAAGTCAGGAGGGGGGAGCCTGGGCATCTGCAATTGTTTTAGAGTGCACTCTGTGACTGAGACACCCACCTCGCTGAGCAAATCATAGGAACCTCGGGCAGCCTTGCAAACTTCTTGGAATTATCGCTGACCTTATCAGCCTCAATGATCAGTCAAGTTTGAGAGAACTAATGGCAAAGCTGGATTCAAGCAGAACACATGTAACTATACAGGACTGAATGAACTGATGAAAGGGGTTAAAACTTTTACGACTTTTCTGTTTGAGATTGCTGATTTTTTAAATCTTTTGTTTTCCAGATAAAAGGAAACTTGTTTCTCTTAAACTACCTATGATTTAGTAATTTAGTAAATTATACCTTTGTAAGCAGTATTAAAATACTTTATATTTTTCTCCCTATCTGATCCCTCCAGAATTTGGAAACTCTTAATAAATGAGTGTTATTTTGATGGCTATGTGGTTATTTGCATACATTTAATAAGAAGCTGTTCTCTTTGTAATTGGACACAATTGGAAACTAATTTTACTATCAAGGTTTTGACTGGAATGTCATATTTGAGAGAGGTGCATAGACTCAGATATAACCAGACATCTTTAAGGAATTAAGATGGACTTACGGAAGCCAATAAAAACCCCTGGAAATGCTGGCCTGGTACTTGCTTATATGGTTCCCAGCAGCATTATCATGTGAGCGAAGAATGTCACTTCTTGGCAGGTGCAGAAACCTCAGGATATTTGGGGAACCTCGAGAAGAGAGGAATTCACCCAAGCCTAATGCAAGTAACATCTAATGGCAAGTCCTTGCTTTGGCTTTTCTGGACTCGAGAGACATTGTTAAATTCATTTGCTCTGAAGATTCCTTATGAAAAATTCTAGCAAAGCAGATTTAAAAGACCCTATATGGTTAATTACTATTCTTGCTGGACATAAACAAATAATTGGGCCAAGTTTATTGAAACTATGCTCATATTGCAAATCAGTCTTAATTTTGCTATCTTTGATAAAACTGGGGGTGACTTTTTAGAGAAAAATTGTTCCAATGAAACTATAATATTTTGTGGAAATTAGATTCTAGTGCTATTCGTTGTCTTTCAGGCTTTAAAATTTTTCTACCTATAAACTGAACTGAATCCTAAGTTTTTCTAGTTTTCTTAAATACTTGGGGGCAGTCTTCCAAACTAACATTTTCATTTTCCCACCCTGTGATTTGGAATCACTGAGAACGAAAACTGCCCTTTTCCAAGGCCATGCAAGCCAAAGTGGGACAGCCTGATATAAATTTCAGAGAAATCACAACAGCTCATCATCCGTAGACAAACTTCGTGCCTGTTGCCGAAAGATCACCAGAGACAATCAAACAGCAGACCAGGAGAACAAATCTATCAGACGTCACTTCCTGCCCTCACTCCATCTGAAGATGCTGCGAGCCAAACACCTCTGGAACTCAGAAATCGAGAGTATAGTCATTAACCTTTGTTTTTTTTTTTTTGTTTGTTTGTTTCCACAGAGATGCCTCTTACTAAATATCTGATTGCTTACACCAGAGGCTTAACTTTGGAGCCTACCAGAATCATTGCCTCCTGCAACAAGACACAACCTTAACTAAATGGAACTTTTCTCAAAACTGAGACAGGTTTAATGATAGAACGGTCCTTCAGCCCAGTTTCGGAAAGTGAAACTTTCAGGGAAGTGTCAGAGGAAAGAACTGTGGGGGTTCAAAACGAGCCACCCCTGAGCTGTGCCTCAGTGGTATGCAAATTATTTTGAGCTAAAGGCAATTTCAGTCTCAGGCTCAGGAGAAACTTCTCCCTCCCTTTAACTACCTAGAAGAGCCTGAACTAGGGGCCTGGCCCACAGAAGAGATTATCTGTGATAACCTCTTTTTGACCACCTATATGGCAGGGCAAACTTTTACTTACTAAACATTGCTCTTCTTATCACCCTGCAATGACCCTTTGAAGCCCCTAAGGTACATTACCTCACCCCTAACTCAGGATGTCTTATATGCTCAGGCTCCCTTTCTACCGCTGAATCTTTCATGGAGGTAGGGGGCTCCCACACATACGTATGTATTAAATATGGTTATTTTCTCTTGCAAAAAAATTAAAAAATAAAGTACCCTCTGTAAGTGTGAGCAATCACACTGAGAAAATTATCATTCTAGTGACTCCACTAAACAGCCCTTTAATCCCTTTACTGAGGTTCTGCTGGCCTGGAATTAATTTTCAAAGTGAAAGAGAATGTTGGGCTCATTTTATAGTGACATGTGAAAAATGGCAATGACATGCCCAAGGTCACAAGTGTCCCATGCCCATGGGATCTGGTTCCTACCAGGCCTCTCCCACATGGGAATGAGCCCATGTGGTCCCCAGGTAAGGGATGTGCTGATCCCTAGGGCCAGGTAGGAGCCAGAGTGGTAGAGGCCACATCTGAAGGCACCAAGGGCCCCAGGAATTGCCCTACAGGCCCGGACTGCATGGCCAGGCTGGGAGAAGGGACAGGAGTTCAGTCATCCCTTTGGGGGTCTTCACCTTTGACGTCTTTGGTTTCCACAGAGCTCCTTCCCAGAAACCTCTCCTTCCAGTCACTGGACAGCAGCTTCTCAATGGCTGGCACAACTAGAAGACACCAAAGAGATACAGAGCAGCCATCCTAACACCTTCCCTGCCCCAGGCCCCTGCCTTAACTAAGGCAGACACCTTACCCTCTTTTAAATTTCGGTTGAAGTCCAGCTTCTCCTGGCTTCCACAAGCAGCCTCAGAGCCTCCTCGTCTCTTGGGTTCTGGGCACCCACTGCTCTCTGGTGAGCTGCAGTCCTATAAAACACACTGAATGTCACTGTCACCTCGAAGAGAAGAGGGGCAGAATGAAGCAAAGACGGGGTACCCCAGACATGTACACCCTGAGGGAATCCTAGAGTCCACTGGTCCCCCACGCAGTGCCTTCCGTCCCCACCTTCCCTATCTTTGCTCTGGCTCTGCCTGATATACTGAAAAGAACAAAACATTTAAAGACAAGAGACCTGGCTCAGCCCAGGCTCAGGGACTCATACGGTGCTTGATCCCACATGAGTCTGTGAACTCCTCTAAACCTGACTTTCCTCTGCTGAAAGCGGAAAATACTCATACCTCCTGTCACAGAACTGTGCTGGGATCAAGGGAGTTAATGCCTGTGGATGAGGTTTGCCACTGCAGAGTCTGAGGCCAAAAGCCAGCTATTAATTACTACTCCTTTAGGTACACTCACTGCTCCAGCTGGGCCGGCAACTCCTGGGGCCGCCCCAGCCCTCTTTCACACACCATCCCCTCTCCTCTCCTCCTCTGGGTCCTCTCCGTTCTCCAAGGTGCCACTGGCTCAGGGCCTGCTCCTCCTTCCGAGGCCACCAGCCTCTCTTCTAACCGCCTCCCACACACGCCTCAGGATGGAACCCTTCTCAGAACCTAAAACTCCGACCTTCTCCTCGCTTGGCTTTTAATGACATATTTCTTGTTTATGCCTCTTAATGGAATCAGAGAATTTGTAAGAGCTGCAAGAATCCTCACTGCTCGTGTAGTCCAGCTCCTTCATTTTAAGGCCAGAAATTAATTCTGGCCTTAATAATAAGACTGGTTTTCTCAACTCACATGCAAAAACTGGTAGATTAAGGCAAACTTTGAGCTTGTATATCCAATCTCTCCAACTAGTCCTCGGGGTAAGGACTAGTCACACAGGTGAGCAGTAATATGAGGCAAGTGAATGCAGGAGTGAGTCCACATCTTGCTCAGGCAGGTGGCCTGACTGAACTTGGCAGCCGCTCCCCACTCACCGAAGTTTTGCTTAGAGATGAACATTTCTGCCTGCCTCTCCACCCAACTAGGGGGTAGGTGCCTGCCTAGCCTAGGGAGAGGACTGGGTGGTACATGGGTGTGGTGGGGACACTGACTCAGGCGCCCCCTGGGAAATTGCCGGGCACCTGGGTTGGAGCTTGAGGGTCAGCACCATCCTGGGTGGCCCGGGCTGGATCTCCAGGCTGGGGTTCAGCTGTAGCAGCCGAGCCCTGCGGGGCCTCATGGCAGGGCTCCTTCATCCCCTCTGACTTGACGGTACAGTTCACCATGGTGCCACCGCCATCCAGGGCCAGCTGGGCAGGGCCGGGGCTCCTCATGGACATCCTGAGGGCGGAGGGGCAAGGTGAGTGAAGTAAGTCTTGCGGCCCAGGAGAATCGACCCCTCCCTCCATCCCCCAGCCCCAAACAGGCACACACACAAGACGGAAGCTCTCACTGGGGACCCATAGTGGAAATTAGAAAAGACTCTCCTGTCCTTGTTTTTTGTTTGTTTGTTTGTTTGTTTGTTTAATTTTTTGTTTAATAGGAAGCTGTAGAGAAGACGGGACCCAACTTTTAGCACTCCCCGCCTGCTGTGTAATGCTGGGACTGGTAGGCTAATAGGTCCATTTAAGGAAGCTAGAGATTGTTAAGTGGCTATTTCTGACCCCAATAAAGCCAAGATTATACATATAGGTGTATTTGTATATGTTTATACGTATTTGTAATTAGTTACCAAAATTTAAAAATCAAGAGATATCACATAAAAATCTGGATCTGAACTTCTCTTGAAGTTGGTACCTAGCAACAGTTGGCTATAAATGAGGTACCCCTCATGGACAGGCCAGTTTGCCTTACTCCCCATCACTCCCCACAAGGGAGACCATCAGCTATCCTGAATAACACACAGTTATTCTTTTTCTTATAGTAGAGGCAAGATCAAAGTGAACTATTCGTACCCATGTAGCTACCAAAAGTGGGAAAATAACAGGTTGAGGGATGGATGAGAGGCTTTAAGGAAATTTTTTTTTTTTTATTTAGCTAGAATCTCTCATTGAGAGCCGGGCCCACAGGCATTTGCAATCTCTGGTTTGTGCAGAGACTGAATCCACTGCTCCCACGGCTGCCTCCCCACTCGTCACACCACAGCCAGGGACAGCTGGAGTAGTGGAGCAGGCACAGGGTCCCCGGTAGCGGTTTCCAGTGGTCATGCCAGGCTCAGAGCCAGAGCAGCATACCCTTATAGCTCCTGGCTCACCCTCCAAAGTCACTGAGACAAGACTAATGGACAGAAGGTAGGTTCCAAGTAGGCATGGGTCCTGCCTTGGGCACTCAACAAGCTGCTAGGTGACCTTGGGCGAGTTACTTAACCTCTCCATACTTAGGTTTCTTCAACTGTAAAATGGGTTATGAGTTGTTATTTGCACAGTGTCCGGAACACTACCTGGTACCAGTAAGCACTGATGTGGTGTCTGTTAAACCACTGCTAGCGGGGATGCAGCACAAGGACTCAGAGTCGGCGGAGCCAGAAGGTTGAGAGGCAGTCATGGGTCATCCACAACCGGAATCTGTGGGTGGGGCCAGGGATCTGTTTTAACAAGCTCTCCAGTGATTCTGACACACACTAGTTGGAGGATGTTAATTTAAATAAAATAAAGGGTTTTTTTTTTTTTTTTACATAGGCATTAAGAATTTAGGAGGGGAGTGTAAGGCAAAACTCAGATACAGTAAAACATTCCTTACACAGCAGGTGCACTATAATATTTGTATATTGCATCAACTCCATACAATTAAATATTTCTTGTAATGTATAATGAATGACAGTGTGCCATATACAATACATAAATGGTATTTCACATTAAATAACTGAAGAATCATTACAGTTGAATAAAATGTATTCTGTTTGATGCCATCCTATAGACCAGCCCAGACTGTCCTGCCACTTACAAAAGGCAGGGCACCGCAGGGTGAGGAGGCGCATACCTGACTCTAAAAAGGTAAACCCAGGAGGAAAAAAGAGACCCCTGCCTAGCTCGCCAGGGCTTTGGGGTCCAACTCAGGCGTCCCGTGCCACCCGCCAGGGGCCTGGAGAGCGTCCAGGAAGCAGGCAGCTCAGCCCATCCGGGCACAGGGAGGGGCGCAGAGCCAGGCCCGAGCAGGCGGGGCCGCAGTGGGGGAGGGGGGAGTCGAGGAAGGGTATTATCCTGAAGCTGAGGGCAGCAATTACATAACAAACAAACCCCGGGCTCAAGCTGTGAATTAATCAAACCGCTGAAAATAAAACCTTCCTCTCAGGAACTTCAGACAAAAGAAATGAAAACAACCAGGCTGGCTGGGAAATAAAAGGCAGCAGCACTGAAAGGGGGACAAAAGGAAACCAGACAATAGGGTGTTGGACAAAGGCAATAAAGCCAAAGGAAGTGTGACAGGCGAACAATGCAGGCCTGTGGGCTTCTGATCCCGCCCGGCTCAGCGCCACCTTGTCCCACACCCACCACTCTGCTGGCCCCGGCGCAGGCAGGCCACCGGGTCACCTCCTCACTCCAGACTTGGATCCTAAGCTAAGGGCTCTTCTCCTACATTCTTTCCCAGCTTTGTGGCCTTCCAGCCCCTACCTCAAAGCTTTTCTTACCACTAGAGCCCAGAGACCTCAGCGCCAGCGGCAGCACACAGCTCTGAAGAGAGGGTCTGAGGCCGCGAGGCCTGGGTGGAACGGGGCTGCGTCTCCCCAGGGCCAGACACTGATCCTGCAGCCATCCTCCAGCTGGAGGTGGAGGCACAGGAAGTGATTTTCTGTCCCAATTAACTCTTGGACGGCACTCCCAACACAGCCACTGGCCACACGCAGCTACTGAGCACCTGTAACTTGGCCAGTCCCAGTGGAAATGTGCTCGGTGTGAAACACACCAGGTTTCTAAGGCTTAGTATGAAACACAGAATGTAAAATAGCCTGTTAATAATTGGTTATTGATTACATGTTTAACTTACAATATTTTGTAAATGTTGGTTTAAATAAAAACCATTAAATAAAATTCATTCACCTGTTCCTTTCTACCCTTCTTAATGCTGCTACTAGAAAATTTAAAACGATGTGTGTGCCTAAAATTGTATTTGTTGGGCAGTGCTACACTAGGACATCTTCCTTTGAGCTTCAGTGGACTTTTCTACCCACACTTCATCCCTTCTCCCAGAGTCCCTCCAGTGGGGCACTTGGATTATCTTTATATTGGGGAGCTGGTCTCCTGGGGCTCCCCATGGCTCATCTTGGCCTCTGGCCCAGCTTCTGGTAACAAAGAAAATGGCTCTGGTGGCCAGCCAAGCTGGCCGGGAGGTGTCAGTCTCTTCACTAGGGCGCGGTGCCCACCAGATAACCCTGCCAGAGCCTGCTGCCCAGACAAGGGCCCGTTACTCCCGCAGGCTGGGGCTCAGACTCAACGTACTGAGGGACTGGCTCTCGGCAGCAACCTTTTGCCTATTTATTTGTTGATGGAGAAGCAACAGTGCAGGCCCGACAGGCTCCTCCTGGAAAGCATGTCCCTGGTCTCACCTTTTAGGAAGAGTCATTGGCCCCTCTGTTCCTCCCTGTGGCCCTGCCTGAGCACAGGCCTGCTAGAGAAGAGATGCTCCTTCCTGCCCTTCCACAGTCTGAGGCCCACAGAGATAAAAAGTCTCTCTGAAGAGCGCAAGGGCCAGGCTCTGGACCCCAACCATCCCAGCTCTCGCAATGCAGAGCAAAAGACATATGTGACAAACCAAACAGAGGAAAGACAAGGTGGAGGGCACAGAGTTGACACACGGCCCTGTTCTGTCACTCTGCAGCTGTCTGTCTCAGTGCAGGCTGCTTCACCTCTGAGGTCTTTGTCTGTAAAGTGAGGGGACCCAGGGTCAGGGTGGGGAGGTGTCAATGGAACAGAGTTTGGAAAACAGGCTCTTAGGTTCCACAGCTTGGGGTCAAATTCCTGCCCTGCCACCATCTGACTTGTGTAATCTTGGACAAGTTAATTAACCTCTCTGAACCTCTGTCTCCTCATCCATATACTGGGTATGATAACTCATATCCCACAGGTGTCCACTGAAGACAGAAGATTAAATAACGCAGGGTATGCATCCATTAGGTTGTCACATAGCTCAGGATGCTCCTAGAGTCAGGTGGTTGAGAGAAAAACATCTGGGGTCAGACAGACCTACGTACATTTGAAACCCAACTTTGTCTAGTTAATTGTTGTGCAACTTTGAGCAAGTGTCTTAACCTCTTGGAACTTGTTTCCTCCTCAAAAAAAACAATATGAAGGGATGAGCCTTCCAGTAAAACTCCAGACCCTGTAAGGTGTGCCTGTTTTACATTCTCTTAGTGTTCAAAGGACTACATGCTTAATTTATTTCTGACTCATCCAGCAGCCTGAGAACCCACCCAACCCCACACAAGGCACTGTAGAAAATACCTAGTTTTGCTCATCAGAGTAGCTCGAGTCTAGCAGAGTGCCTGGAGCAAAGTCGGTGGGTGCTCAATAGATATTCGTACAATAATTGTGTAATATAGCTCAGCAGCATAACACAAGGCTACTGGAGGCATCATTATCCTCGTTATTAGATAGATGCTGCTAGCTGCGATTTATTTCCCACACCCCTACTTCCCGTACCGTTATCCTCAGCTGCCTTTTTCTAGCATCTAAGCTCTGTTTATGAGTGACCTAAATCCTCCAGCAGCAAAGCGAGCCCATTTCCTTTTGCTTTTACTTTGGGATGGTTAAGAAATATTTTCCATACCTTTTGTATTTAAAGACCCTGTTAGAGTCTTCCCTGAAGTTACTTTTTTTCCAGAGACTGAAAAAACCCCTCAAGTTCCTCGACCCCTTCCTTACCAAGCACGTGCCATGCTTCAACGATCCCCGCAGTTTCTCAGGAGGCATTAAGTTCAGCAGAGTTACCTGCCCCTCTCCCCAGCCACCCAGAAGCCAAAGGACCCTGGATGTACAGGATTCTCTGAGTTACTGGGCTCCCCCAGTTCCCATCCAGGCCCTGGTCTGAGGCCACAAGCCCACAGGACACTCCACTGGCCTCCCACTTCGGTGGAAGTGCTCTTGTGGATCCAACCGCCTCCCTCTTCTTGCCCAGCCTTACTCACATTCTGTAAATGGAGAAACCGAGGCCTCAGTTGAAGGCTTTTTTGGGCAGCACTGCTTTAGGACTACAGAATCAGAAGACCTCACCCAGCTGGGACACGGTGCAGCACTGCTGCTCTGCCTCCCCTGCCCATCTCGGGAACCCACCCCACAGGCCTCCACTGCCTTCCTTCTCCTCCACCGTATCTCACCTGAGCATCTGTCACAGGTGAAGGCCCCTAAAGGGAGAGGGCGCCGGCCATCCTCACCCTTGATGCCGTAGAGCCTTGAGTCTCTGAGCTGGGGCCCCCAGTCCAGTGCCTAGGACAAGGCACGAGGCACCTGCCCACCACAGAGCACCACAGGTGCCATCTCCTTTCTCTCCTCCCTACACCCAACCCTATCCCGGCCCCTCCAACCCCTACCCAGCCACAGACGCACACACCAAGCCCCTTTCTACTCAAAACAAATCACCAGCCACTTCCTCTCCCAATCAGCCAGCTGAGTTTTCACTCAGCCCTTTCTCCCTCCACGACGGCCCCCTCCACCCCCCAAAAAAATATCTAGATGCAGATAAAGACAGAGATAAATTCCAGTCATCGGAGCATGACGGCTGACTCAGACCCAGGGTACAGGAAGACAGCCTGAACAGACAGACAGGCAGACCCTCCAAGGAAAGCAGATGACGCCTCCCCACTGCGCACACACCAGGCCCCATTACTGCAGGCTCCCGGTCCCAAGCTGGCCCTGAGTGGGTGGTGCCAAGGGCATCACCAGGGAGAGGTCCACACTGCAGGGGTGGGGCAGGCCCGAGTCCCAGGGGAATGGCACTTCCTCTCAAGGCCCTGGAGAGCTGAGCGCCTCAGGCAGCACTAAACAATAGCCCAAGGCGTGGGTGCCCAGAACAGTGCCCCGGTGCCACATCCTGCCATTCTTCTCCCAGGCCGCACCCTGCCACCCTTCCTGGCTACGCCCGATCCTCTCTCTAATGTTTACTCCGAGCTGGGAGCTGGGCCCGCTGCAAGCTTAGGACACAGCTTTCCTGAGCGGCCCCCTCACCCTCTCCGGCCTCTCTGGGCCTGGGGGTTTACGAGACCCAGAGCAAGTTCCTGGCTGGTCCAGCTCAGCTCAGGAGGGGGCCACAGCCAACACTGCCAGTCCCTGGGCTGGCCAAGGTAGTAATCACCTGGCAGAGCAGCCACCGCCAGTCAACAGAGGCTCTGTGAACTCCCAAGCTCCTGTCCTCCCACCTGCAAGAGGAGGCAGCCTCCCCCCAACTCTGGAACAGAAGCCCTGCTCTAGACAGAGCTGCTTCACAGGCTGCCAGGATTCAGCTGACCCCCGGCCCAAGGGCACGACGGCCTGAAGGAGGCGGGGAGAGACGTAGCTCTGATGTTCGCATCCACAGCCCCATCCGGTTGTCAGGCCTCTGAGGCACCTGAAACTTCTTCTGGCCCAGAGGGAGAGCCCAGAAACAGACAGATGGGACCGAGGGGGTCTCTAACAGACTTGGAAGTGCTGCTGAACTTCCCGTAAGAATGTGGCCTGCCCCATAGCCTGGGTAAAACTGAGAAGAGGTACATAGGGCCCCCAGGAGTCCCTTCTCAGGGGGCCTTCCTGCTTCGGGATCGGATACCGTCTCGAGCCCCTCCCATGCCCCATCAGCAGCCCACCCACAGAGCTAGGAAGCAGCTGCAGGTCCTGTCCTTGTCTCCCAGTGGCCAGGCCCAAGACTGCGCCCTGGACAGGGGAGTGTGTCTGGTCTTCTGCACGAGCAGTGCCTAGCCCAGTGTCGGCACACAACAGAAATGGTGCAGCTGGGGCCGACTGGCCTTGTCAAAGGCCTCCTTTTTGACACAGCCGTGAACATTAACCAAAGAAAGGTAAAAAAAAAAAAAAAAAAGCACGTCATAATAGAGCAGTCGCTTGGGCTCACTACTGAATGCAGGGCTCGCCACTCATTTCCCTGTCCTACCTACCCCAGGCCGGCGGCGGTGGCATCTGAACCCAGGCCTCTGATGCCCGGGCCCCCCTTTCCCTCTACCCTAGGTAAGTAACAGAAGCTGGTCCAGCAAAGACATATCTGCCACGTTCTTCACCAGTTACAGGATTCTATTTGTTTTCGACTTGAGTCACAGCCAAGGAAGAATTAGTCCAAAGAACTGAGGCCACTGTGGGAACTTACAGAAAAGACTCACCTCCGAAAACCTTCGTTTCCTGGTGTGTAAATGGGGATTCCAATACCTACTTTATGGTTAGAGTATGTAATTAAAGAATCGGGCATGGAACACACGTTCAGGGAAGGAAGAAGGGAGACAGACCTAAAGCAGGAAGGGATGTCTATGTCTCTTCTCCTGCCCCCAGAGCCCTGGGAAGCAGGCGAGCCTGTCCTGGGCTCTCCGGTGGGGGCAGGCAGGGCGTGACCCTCCAGCTCCGCTGGGGGGAGGAGCCTGGCACAGCAAAAAGAAAATTGGGCTTTGTGGTCACCCAGACCTGTGTTTGAGGCCTGACTCTGCCCGAGACTCTTACCTGTGTGACCATGGGACCTCTTACCTGTGTGACCATGGTAAGAGTCCAAAAATTATTGAGGTTGAACGTAACATTGGCCAAAAGCAAGAAAAACTGTTTGCTTCTTGAAGCCTCCCCACCTCCTGCATGGACATGCCACCCTCTTCCTGCTCCTTCTTAACCACCCCCTACCCCCCAAAGGTCTCCCTCTCTTTGCGGTGCTGCCTCACAACCCTGCATAGGTTGTCTCAATGTTGTCACTATCCCCGATCACCCCGGAATCACCCTGGCCAGTACCTACACCCAGTTAGGTGCCTAGGCACCACATGGAGCAGATAGGCTGAAAGGACCTAGATTTGCCAAGGAAACCCCACACACGCAGTGCCACTGCTTTGTCTGGCCGAGCCACCATGCCTTCCCTTCCAGGCTGAGGACACAAAAGCTATGCAAAACTCATGAGCCCCTCAGCTCCCCCATTTCCTCCAGAGTCCAAGAAGGTAAAGTATTGTTTTACTAACCCCAGCAGTCTAGAAACTAGAGGGATGACCACCGAGGGACCCAGGACAAGTGGGAACCAGGCTGCGTGTGGTGACAGCGGAGGCTCTGGGGACACGCACGGTCGCTTCCAAGCCCAGGACTCCTCTCACCAGCAGTATGGACAGGCCAACTCACTCTCTCGGCCTACTGATTTCTTTTTCTCTTTTCTTTTTTCTTTCCACTTCTTTCCAGAAGTGGAAGTGGGCCTGAGCAAGAGAAGCATGGTTCAAAAGGCCCCAATTTCTTTATCTACAAGTGGGACTGATAACATATACCCAGTCGTGTGGTTACGAGGAAGAATCGACACAATACAGGCAAGGCCAGTGCGCAGCACACAGCTGTGTGGAACACCTGTAAGGGGCATCAGCATCGTAATCAAGAGCCGGAGGGTAAAGGTTAGAAGTGGGGAGTCATCCGATTCCACAAGGCTCTGAGTAGGAAGGAGTTCAACAAATACTCAAGACTTAACCTCGTTGTACCACGGATTCTTTCTCGGTAAAGGGGGCTCAGAATGCCTACCTCTCGTGGTTGCTGGAGAATAAGTACTGCACACAAAATAACTTAGCACAGTGCCTAGCACAAAGCAGATTGGCACGGAGTATCGCTGTGGTTGAATGAATGAATGAATGAACGTTTCCAGAGAACCTCTGCCAACCAGAGCACTCAGTTCCAAGCCAGTGTTATGTTTCAAAGGTCCTTCTTAAAGGCATTTCAAATATCAGCCTCTACATATCTGTGACCTCACAGCCCCCTCTCAAAATAGGCACCTCCATACTGCACCCTGGGGTCCCTGAGGGCTCTAAAAGGTGTCCGAGCCCTCCCCTAGTTCCTCTCCCTCTTCCTGCCTCAGCCAGGCACTGCAGGGTAAGGAAAGTGGGTCACTGATAGAGATGGGTGAGTGGTACAAGACAGAAAGAAGAATCGGTAAACGTGGTCCCCAAGAAGGCCATCAGGCAGTGTTGAGACGAGTCTAACCTTGAACCTTAAGGTCAGCATGGAAATAATCATCATATCCACTTGGGCCTCATCCCCCCTGGGATGTACCTCCCTAAGGCTCCACAAAAGACATACCACCAGTGAAGGCCTGGGGGCTTCCCGAGGGGTTCCAGCGCCTGGCTCCGCAACTTGAACCGACAGTGGAGGAGGAACGCAGTGACCGGCAGGCCTGCAGTCGTGCTGGGCGCACTGGCCTCACCTCGGGACATCCCCTCAGGCCTGCCGTTTCTCCCTCAGCCTCCCCTCCCCACTGCAGGCTCTGGGTGGGCCGCCTCCCATGCCCATGTCGGCCCCATCACCAGCGCGTCCCCGACAAGCTCCATCGTGGGAAACCGCTCGGGCTCAGGCCGCATTCATTCCTCCAGCGTACAACGTGTTCCGTTCTTCTCTGCGAGGCCGCATTTCCTCTCCCACTATCTGCCCCATCGGCAGCCGAGCCTGCCGCAAAAGCAAGAGTTCTTCTTCTTCTTCTTCTTTTGTTTTTTAATTATTTTTGTGGTTCCCTTTATTTATAGGTTATGTTTCTTCTGGCTTTGGCTCTTTTTGAAAGGAGCAGGGAAGCAAAGGCAGGAGAGCAGTGTCATAGTTAGCCTGAATTCACCCAAAATGCTCACCACACCACCCAAAGGCAGCGAGCTTGCACCCCAGTCTTCCTGGGACTCCACCTGCCAGCACCAGCACCTTTTCAAACTGAGGCAAGACCACTCCAAACTAGAAATGAGCCAGATTTGGCAAAGGGGTGGAATGGGGTACGATCTGGGAGGGATCTTAACATGTGAAGCCCACAACACTAATAATAATAAAATAATAGCTGACATTCAAAGTATTTAACAAGTGAGTGATGGGCACCGACAAATTCGATGGCACTCTTGGGACAATCAGATGAGTTGGTAGATGCCAGCCTCCACAACTGCAAAACGTCCCTTCCCCATCACAGCTAACACGGAGCATTTACTTTGTACGAGGCACTGTTTGAATCACTTTTACTTATATTGACTTATTTCATCTTCACAATAATCATCTGAGATAGATGGTATTATTACCTCCATTTCACAGGTGGAGAAACTGAGGCACAGAGGTGACTGGAGCCTGAGCAGTCTAGTGCAAGAACCTATTTCTCAACCAGACAACAGGAATGGAGCACATAATATGCTAAGTGTCATCTATAGGAATTAGCTCTTAATTCTTTCAACAGCCCTGTGACATAATTACTATCATCTCTATTTTACCGATGAGGACAGAGGTTTAAGGCTAAGAAATTGCCTAAGGTCATAGCGGTGACAAAGACACACCGAACCCAGAGACTGTCTGATGAGTCCCTTCCTTTAAGCATTGGATTATATTAGCTTCTCCTCCACTTGTCTGGGGTCCCACAGGCCAAGGAAACTTCTTGGAGACTGAATTGCCTGCTCCCAACCCCCAACCTCTGCTGGGCCACCACTGCTCACATGATGGGGTCAGTGGACCCAGGGGCAGGTCCTAATTCAGTTGGCGTGAGAGAAGTCAATGGCAAATCTGGGACCAAAGAAGGCCTGGTTTCACAGATTGCAGGCCTCACTCACTCCTGCCAACCACGCCAGGAGACCAGGTCAAAGCTGGTGGGGGACGATGCCCCTACCCACAACCACATGTGGAGCTAAAAGGATGCAAAGCCAGGGCCCAACCACAGAATTGTCTGAGTGAATTAGGGACAGTGTTTCTGAGGGCACAGGCTGCCCTGCCCTTGATGTCCCTTAGTTACTCTCACTTCTCCTTTATGTCCTGGCTGTCCCTCAGTGCCATCTGTCCCCACATCTCCACTCCTGCTCCCTTGACTTCCCATTCATGCCCAACTCCCAAGAGCACTGAGGAGAGCTACGTGCGTCACAGACCTTGCAATACATATGCCTAATGAATGGCTGCAGTCATTCTTCTTTTCTTATCAATTTTTTTCTGAATACAAAAGGAACATGTGCTCATTGTAGAAAATCTGCAAAATTTATAACATAAAGAGGACAGAAAAATTAACACGTCACTCATTTCCCATTGATCTGGAGGAGGCCACTACAACAGTTTGGCATATGGCCACCAAACCTTTTTCTATGCATCATTATTTTTTTCATCATTGAGCTCAGAGCAAGTTTTTATACTCCCCCTGCTTATAGACTATACAAGGGGAGTTTTCACGTCACTAAAAATTGGAAATTGTTACGGGTTCTTTGCAAAGCCATTTGTAATGGTTGCACAACCTCCACGCATGGCTGCACCACGATTCGCTTTACCGAATGCCCGTGGCTGAAACGGTCAACTTTTAAATCTCACGTTACCGAAACCTCCTCCTCACCCACGGCCTTCTACCCTCCAGAGGACGCTACCAGGTCACAGCCCTTCTGCTCCTGTGACAGGTGGGAAAGGGCCCTGAAAGTCAGTGGGCAGTGCAAGGCAGCAGAAGGACCTCACCTGCCTCCGGCTGGTGAACTGGAAACCAAGTGGCAAAGGAAGTAAAGAATATGGAGGATGAAGTGGGGATGCGCCCGGATGCGGGGGCCCGGCTCTGAGCCTCTGCAGTGGGCAAGGCCCGTCTCAGCGTGTCTTAGAGTCTTGACTTCCCCTTAAAGAGATGGAGAGCCACCATCAGATACTACTTGACATCATTATAGTAGTTGTTATTTTTTTTTTAAATGTTGGCGATGATGTGGACAATGGCTTGTGGAAATGTAAAATGGTACAGCCACTGTGGACAACAATATGGCAGCTCCTCAAAAATTAAACATAGAATAACCATATGATCCAGCAATTCTACTTCTGGGTATATATCCAAAAGAAATGAAGGCAGGTTCTCGAAGAAGGATTTGTACACCAATGCTTATATAGCATTATTCACAAAAGCCAGAAGGTGGAAACACCCCAAGTGTCCAGGGAGGGAGGAACACATAAACGTGAGGTGGTAGACACGTACGACGGAATACCACCCACCTTCTAAAGGAAGGAAATTCTGATACACGCCACGACAGGGATGAACCTTGAAAACACTATGCTAAATGAAATAAGCCAGACACAAAAGGACTAAGATTTCATGATTTCACTTTTAAGAGGTACTTGGAATAATTAAATTCGTAGAAACAGAAAGTGAAATAGAGGTTGCCAGGGGAGGCAGGAAGGGGCTACTGTTTAATGGGTGCAGAGTTTTAGTTTGGGATAATTCTAAGTTCTAGAGATGGACCGTGGTGATGGCTGCACAACCTGCGTGTGAATGTATTTAATGCAACTTAACTGTACACTTAAAAAATGGTTAAACTGATCAATTTTGTTATGCATATTTATCACACACAAAAGATGAACATAAAACTGCTAATGATTTGCACTTTCTCGGCACCTTTAATCTTGCAGATGGGCAGAGGCAAGTGCGTCCACACAGCCTCACAGACTGGGGACGAACGTCAGACTGGATGTCGGGAGCGCGCGGGCCCATGCTCACAGAGCCATAATTAACGTCACTAGCTGAAGTGTCTAGCAAAGGCCAGGGCCAGACAGTGCCAGACCTGCCCCAGCAGCTGGACGGCTTCCCCTGGAAGCCTCCCGCACCTCTGGATTCAGGGCTCCCACCTGTCATGCAGGGACGAGGTGTGTGTTTAGGGTTCCTTAGCAGAGAGGTAAAGAGATCTGGGGGCAGGAAGATGGGGATAGAGGAAGAGATTTAGCGTTCCTTCACGTTGGTTCCTTGGCTTTCCCAGAAATCCTTTCCTCAGATGTCCTTCTTAGGGTGGTGGTTTCAAGGAAAAGTGCTGGACTGACACCTGGTTTCCAGAACAGGTGTGCCCCCCGACTTGCCAAACAAGCCTGGGAGAGTTAGCCTCCCGCCCTGGGCCTCTCTCAAGGTTTGCTCTCGGTGTTCTCCCTGACAGGGGTCCCCAGGGAAGGTCTGTGCCAACAGTGGGGGTGACTGGGGTAGGGACCACCTGAGGAGAGGAGGGAAATGGGCAGCATTCTCAGTCCGCAGGGACCCACTCCCTTATCCCACATGCTGGCTTCTGTGGGCGACCAAATCACCCCGTTCCTCCTCGGTGAATGACAAGCTGGGACCAAAGTCTCATCCCTGATATTTCCACCTTCTATTAGTGGTGCCTTTACTGGTAAAAATGATCCCAGTTCCCACCTAACTAAGAACACATCACACGGAAACAGTGTCTCTGAGAGCTGCCTGTGCTCTGATGGCAGGCCACCACTAGGGACCCTTAGAAATTTCCTATAAAAACCAAAAACCACCAGCATCTTGTCCATTTTTGTCCAAAGAGGAACAAGGATGAGCATCTCTTCCCCCACCCTTTCCTCCCAAGGACCGCCCTCTGCCCCCACTGGGCTGTTAGAAGCTTTTCTGCCCTTCCCCCACAGCCTGCTGCCCTGACCCACGGGATGGGGGGTCAGTGATGGGGACACTGGAGGCGCCAGCTCAAAACCAGCACTGTGCTTAGGAGGAATTTAACCCTCTTCCTGCCGGCTCATGACCATCCACCACCCCAACAGAACCACCAGTGTGGAGGAGGGAAAATGATTGCAGAGAGGGTCCAGAAATGAGTGCACGGTGGAGGGCAGCACTGAATCTGGAGGCAGAGGTCTGAGTCTGAGCCCTAGCTCTGCCATAAACTCAGTCTTAATTCTCTGAGCCTCAGCTTTCTTACCTGTGAATTGAGAGTCAAAATACATACTAAGAGATTGCTGGGAGCCTTAGCAGAGTGATTTTCTAAATGTCAAAGCACTTCATATCCTGGATGGCTGGTTCATAATACACGAGGGAGGGGGTCTGGATACCTTTCATTCACTGTAAGATCTGGGACACACCACCCAAACTTCCCAGTTCTCAGTTTTTCTATTTGCTTGTGGAGTGAATTTTTCCTTCTCCCCCCAGAGATCGTATTGTAAGTGCAGGAGGCACCACAGCCTTTGATGCTGTGAAATAAATACAGGTGCTGCTAAGCCCCTGATCTCCATCTTCAGGTTGCAGCCAAATCATCAGAAAGATACTGACAGCACCTGCCATTTATTGAGTGATCACTACAAGCTGAGTACTTCACAGATGTTTTCGGCAGTGACAAAACCTATTTTATAGATGAGGCAACTGAAGCCAAGGAGTGAAGGCAGAGTCTCACTTAGGGTTTGCCTGACCCCAAGCTTGAAATCGCAGCCCAAGATCTGGGAGAAGAGGCTACTGCCCAGAGGCACTCCAAACCCAATGAACCCTCTCACCATAGGCAAGGGTGCGGACCAGGCAGCCTTCACTTCCTGCCAGGCTCCTGCAGGCAGCTCCTGGGCGCTCAGAGTCCAAAGGTTAGTGAAAGACTCTTGATCACCGCAGCTGGGTTTTGCGAATGTGGTGGTTTCCAGCCTCAAAGGGATCCCAACTACTTGTGAATTTCATCGGTTTTATAAAAGTCTGTCCTGCTTGGTGCAGAACTGTCCAATTTAAGGGACCACACTGAGCAAGAAACAAAAGGCAGGGCACTCTGAACCAGACTGTCATTTCTGCTACACCTGTCAACGCCCTGCCTGCAGCTAGTGTGAGAGAAACAGTGTGTTCCCTTTCTGGGCTGCTCCCTAGCCCAGCACGGCGGGCTCCCCGACCCCTGCCCAGCCCTGCTCCCAGCTCCCAGGACACTCGGTGAGCAGCCCTCGCTCCTGTTGCTTTGAGAGAACGGTTCACTCCAGTAACAGAATAACCACAGCAACAGCAACCACCAAGTACCTGCAGAAGAGTACCCTGTGGCCGACGCCGCTCTGAACACTTTCCACGTAATCCTTTTCATTTAATCCTCCCAACGCGCAGGCCTGGTTGTCGGCAGCATTTCACAGTTGAGGAAGCTGAAGCGCAAAGAAGCTAAGGAACTTGGCCAGGGCCACACAGCACATCTGTGGGTCACATCTGAAGAAGAAATACTGAGGGAGGCTGAGGGAGGTGTCTCGGCCGGCAGCCCACTCCCGCCACACTCTCCTTCCCCGGATCCTACAGAGGCTACACTCATGACCCGAGGGGCGCCCAGGCAGACCCCAGGAGAGCAGCACCATCGCACGCCAGCACCTGCCCCAGCAAACGCCCCAGCGAACACCAGCAGCGGCCACAGTACTAATACCGGCTCCCACACTCCAGGCCCCGACCTGAGAGCTGTAATACACACACCACTTCGTTATATCCTTTTCACCTTGTGAGGCAGGTATTCTTCTTTTCTCACTGTGAGAAAAGCAGGCTCTAAGAAAGTTTATTTGCCAGAAATCACACAGCTTAGAAGAAGCAAAACCAGCACTCAAACCCAGATCTGTCGAACTCCACCCCACCCCGAGACCCCCTAACCCAAGGCTGCAGAGACGCGCCCGTCACCATCAGTCCCGGTGCCCTGGCCAGCTCTGCTGAAAGGCTTTGTCCCCACGGTGCAGCTTAGTTTCCTAGGCTTCTGCCTCACCACCCCGGGCGCTTACAGCTTCCCTGCAGACCGGGCCTGGTCTCCTCGCCGCCCGCCTCGCCCACTGCCTTCGCATAATGAGGGTTTACTGAAGCTCATCCACTTCCTATCAAACCACCGCCTTTTAAAAAGACATATAGAGATTAATATTTCTCAGTATTTCTCAATATATTTCTAAACAATATAAATTTGCCCTTTTGTTTAGAAATGGCACATGTTAGATTTCCCAGGAAAGTTGGCCACCCACACTTGTGCACTTGGGCCCAGTGGGACCAAAGCCAAGGGTAGCATGGGTCAGGGCAGACAGGGGAAAGGGACATCCCCACCACCCAGGGCTGCCGGTGTGGCCTCACACCCTGGGATCCGACGAGCCCTGGCAGGGAGGGGACAGTTGTCTTGACCGCTGAACAGTTTAGCATGATTTGAAGGCAGCAAAACGTCTTTAAGGAAAGAAAAAGCACAGAGATCTGTTAGAATGTGTCACAGAACAGTGAGAGAGAAGTTTCAGCCTGAATGAATGAGCCTCCATCCTGAAAATTCTCTGAAATACTGTCTGGTTCCTCATTATCAACAAAGTGCTAGCTCCCTGGCGTGCTACGACCTCGGTGGTTTCCATCGAGGCCAGGGCCCTCCCTTTACCCCAGAAGGACTCCCCCAAGCCCCTGGTGCAGAGGAGCTCCACTGCTATTTGCCTTAGCAGGCCACGGGGTTGCCAGTGGAGCCAAGTCTGGTGCTGGGCCCGGAGTATGTGCTGCACACACACTTTACTGAACTTATCTGTGCCGAACTGAATCTCCGAGTTCATCCTTTCATGAACCCTAGCAAGAGCCTTGAGCTAGCCAGGGAGAAGGATGTCACCCTGAGAACAGAGGACAAGCACCCGCTTCAGGACTGAGTGGCAATCAGCTGTGTGAGGATAAAAACAATGGTCCAAACCTCGCAGCTGAGAACCAGGCCTGTTCTCTCAGTGCCAACATCCCTCTTGCCCACCGCCCGACACACAGATCCTCTACCCTGGCTCCTTCCAGAGTCCCACAGAAACGGTCTCCCTCTCCAGCAAGTCTGCCCTTCCCAATCCAACAATGGCACCAAGCTTGGAGACCCGCTGGGCTGCAGGAATCCATGACCTGAGAGATCCACTCTCCTCAGAGCGGCCTGGGACCCTCGCAGCAGTGAGGCTGAGGCCAGGGGGCCAGCACCACTGGCCCTGACCCTGAGAAATCCCCCCACTCCCTGAAGAAAGGTGAATGTAAGTACTGCTAAGTCCAAGTCAGAGTTGGGAGGAGAATGAGGGGACAACAAGGGAAGAATGAGACCAACTTACATGAGGGGCGGATGGAGGAAGAGGACTCGCTTCCAGGAATGGAGACCTGTGATAAGCCCAGGGAAGTGCAGAGGCCAGCCTGGTGGAGGAGTCTCCCCAGGTGCTGCTCCTGCCCTCTCCATTGTCCCCCACACAACCTTGCACACACGACCCAGGCGCCCACAGAGCTCTATCTGCTGCCCCGATCTCACAGCCACCGAGCTAAATTCCACCAGCTCAGCACTGCTGCAGAAAGGAGGTTGTTTTGCATGTGCGCCATTCTTTCCACAGGGTGGTCATCTTGCCGGCTCCCCCTCTTCCGGGGTCTCGCACACAGCGGCTCTCCTTTCCTTGTAGGGGTCTTCCCGGGCCCTGCCATCTCCACAAACTCCACAGTGACTGTTCTGAACGTCAGTGCCCTGACCCCATTTCAGAGAAAAACCTGGAGCCCGAGGCCCAGTGGGCATGAGTGTGAGAGGAGAGCCTACCCGCCCTGCTTACAAGAGCCATTTGTGTTCAGGTGGGAATGCCATGCCATCCAGAAGGGCATCTGCCCACACAGGGCTGGGTTCGAATTGGCCCTGCACTAAAACTGTCCCTTAGCACAGGCCAGGACACCACACAGTCAGTCATAAAACTGTTGACCCGTACTCTTTCCTGTCCAGCCTCTTGCCATGGCCCCTAAGAGTCTCCCCAACACTGGAGAACAGAATGTGCTTGGCTGGAAACCTGGGTGTCGTAAATTGCTCATTACAGATTCTCAGTCTGGAAAACAAAGTAATAGAAGGCCTGGGCTTCTCTCATCCCTAACACTATTTCCTGCAAGGCCAAAAAGAGAATTAAATACCTCCTTTGGCCACAGTCAGAGAGAGAAATGGATTCTTACCACCCCAGAACCCCAGATGCTCCCTTTTCCGCACTAGCCTCGCCGGTCACAAGCCCAAAAGCCAGGCCCAGAGGAGATCCTTCTGTCTCTAATTTCACGTTCGCCTCACATTTCCCAAGCACCTGCTAAGTCCCAAGCACCGTGTGCCCGTGTGCGAAGGCTCCCTGGTATCCATGCGCAGGTGAGGGTGGCCGCTGGGGAGTGCTGGGATGACTGGGCCTGTGTGTCCCTGCCGAAGATCAGTGGCTTGTCCAGCCCTCTATGCTGCCCCCAGGGAGGGCAGATGTGTAGAGGGTGACCTGGAGCTGACGCCGTTCCCAGTCTCCTGCCCTCTGAGAGGGGTCAGCGGGAAAATGGGACAGGAATAAGAAGGCATAGAAGAGCAAAAAGCCAGAAGCAGCCATCTTTGCAAAGAAGGATGGTATACAAGACAGATCTGAATATGCTGGGAGATAGGATTATAAAATTGTGTTCACTGTATTGGTTATATACAAATTGCATGTAAATATGCACATGGCCCTTGAAAAAATCCAAGTGTGACTACTGATCTTTCTTTCTGCCTCTCACTGAGGGTTTCGTAGGGAGCTATCTGTCAACCTGGTCAGGGCACCCCAGAGTGCTGTCCCCAGCCACACCTCCCAGCATTCCCCTTTGCATCAACTTCTCTCCTTGGCCTCACCTCACCTTGCGGCCACCTGAGGAACATGAGTGCAGAGGAAGAAGACAAAACAGACATGTGCTCACACTGGGCACGACCGAAGTGGCAAGTGAGGGAGGAAAGGAGACTAATGGCCTCTGTCCCGGCAAACGTGCCTCCAGCCTGGTCTCGGGATAGACAAGTCCCCATCTCCAAATCTCAGTCTCCTCACCCACAGGATGGGCAGTTAGATACTCTCAGCCCTTCCTGATCACAGGTGTTGTGAGGCAGCCCGAGGGAGGCCAAGCGGGAGGGTGGGGGCACCGCCAAGAGACAATGCAGGTTTATGGAGAGGCATCTGACTCCACATCTGGAGTTTAAAACTGCAACAGAAATGACCAAGGTGCATGTCATTGTCCTTATATGACTCTTGCCACAGCAGCACAGCATTCTCGTTTCATCCTGCGAGGGGTCACAGTGGGTCTTCCCAAGTTGCAGATGGGAAAAGCAAGTTTTCAAGAGGCAGAGGCCAGAGGACACACAAGCCGAAGCTAGACCAGTGTCTCAGTCTGCCCTTTGGCCTCTGCTGCCCCAAGCCCTCATCACCAGCTCTGCAGTCACAGGAAGGAGCCAGAGGGCCTCTGAGGTGCTTCGCCCCTGTGGGGACGGCAGGGCGGGGGGCCCACTGCCTGATGCACAGGGAGCAGCTCCGAGCCTGGAACGGCTGCTACAGCCGCGGCGGAGTCAGCGCCCTGCCGCCCGCCCTGCCGCCCGCCCTGCCGGCCCAGCGCTGCCGCAGGGAGGCCAGCACCTGGCCCCGCTGCTCCGGGCCTCGCATGACTGATCTGCCCATGGCCTGTTACCAGTTCAAAACTCATGGAAGGAGGGAGACAGACACACTTGTTTCCACATTACAGACACAGAAACTGAGGGGTGCTGACACGGACAGCACCACACGAAGAACGACCCTCAAAGCTCCCATTCACTATGCAACCGGGGGTCATGAGCGCTTGGCACACCTTTCCCTCTAATCCCACCCTCACCCAGTCCCAGGGGAGATCCATGACCCCATTCGGTGGAAAAGGAAAACGAGACTTAAAGAAATTAGGTATATGGCCCAATATCAAGATTCAACATCCACATTTTAAAATCCAGAACTTTCTGACTCTAAAACTCTATGTTTTCACTAAACAATCCTGCTTCTCTCTCAATTAAAGATATTACAGAGTGAGTGAGACTCAGTTTTTCATAATGTATTGGTGTGGAGAAAGTAAAAAAGAGGAGAAAGACTCGGTGTGACAACCAAAATTGGCACCTCCCCCTTGCAGCAAGCTGGGAGGAGCCTGAAGTCTTCGCAGCCGGCCCCTGCACCCCTCCAGCCCTTGTCTTCACAGCCTAGAACACAGGTACAGACACGCACTGTCACCTCTCTACGCTCTGGTCACTAGGTGCCGCTACCTAGAAGGCCTGCCCTACACTCTCCACCGGAAAACTCCTACGCCTCACTCAAAGCCCAGCTCAGATGTCCCAGCCCTTCGTCAATCACTCCCTAGTAATCCGAAGAAAAGTTGATTGTTTCTCCCGGGCATTCCAGAGCCCTTGGACATCCTGGTCTCCAGTACTTGACTGGACTGCAATTGTTTGTCACCTGCCTAGTTCCCAGGCTCTGGCTAGATTTCGGCTCCTGATACCCTGAGACACAGGGACGGTAATGGCCTTCTCTTATATAGTACTTACTATACAACGTGCATCACACCTGGCCTCTCTTTACACATTGAGCAATCACGACAGCCCCCCCAGGCAGCGACTATTATCACCCCCATTTTACAGATGAGGAAACGGAGACACAGAGAGGTTACGTTACTTACCCAAGCCCACACAGGCAGTCGGCTGCAGAATCTGCCGGTCTGTGCTGGTGCAGTGCTATTTTTCCTTGCCTCCCCCAACCCGAGTACCGTGCCTGGCACATGGTAGGTGCTCAGTAAAGGTTTGTTTCATAAAGAGGTACAGAGGAAAGAGGATGTTGCTGCACCCCAGCCACCTCCAGCCCCTAATTCCGCCTGGAATGCCTTGGCCCAGGGCTCCCTGCTTGTCACCCCATCTTCCGTCACCTCTGACATTGTGCTTCTTTCCTCCCCAAAGTGCCAGGTGCCCTTCCCGTCTCCCATCCGTTTCCTCCTGGGGCACCCTAGCAGCGGGGAGGGGTCTTTCTGGCTTTCCAGTGGGGAAACTGAGATTCACTGAGGTTTCATGATGGGTGCGGCTAGTGTGCCCGACTCCCCCCACTCCACCCCTGCCCCCAGTTCAGGACTGGTTTTACCTCATCTGAAGCAAGAAGACACAAGCACCTAGAGGCAGGGGGAGTCTAGAGGTCGGGACCTGCCCTTCCCTCTCTCCCCGCACCCCCAGCTGACCTGGCCACTGGTCTCAGGGCTGGGCCTGAGAGAGGGAGGAGGGGAGTTGCTCTCTGGGGCCAGGGAGGAGGAGACAAGAGGTCCTTTGTGTCTGCAGTACTCCTGAGACACCTGTTCTCCCTCCTGCCTGCCACGGGCTCCCTCCCTCCTGGCCAGCCTGTGTGCGGCCTTGTTTATCCTGCAGCCCTGGCAGCCAGGCCCAGCTTGCTCCCAGCGTGGGGCTCCGACAGCCCCTGCCAGCACCTGCCTGGTCCTGGCAGCCCTGGAGGCGGCCGGCCAAGCACAATCACCCCGCAGTTGACACAGTTGTTGATTTTCAGGAAGGCAGGGAGGAATGGGAGGGGAGGAGAGAAAGAGAAGTAGCAAAGGCATTTAGCGCCAGCCTGGCTAATTTGCAGTTGGTCCTGGCAATCCCTGCACCCTCTGCAGCTGCCTGGGCGAGGCTTGGGCTTCCAACCCCTGGGTTGCTTGGGCCACACACCACACTATGCCCTAGTCCCACAGCGCCACACCACGAGCAGCCCCCCCACATTCATGCCTATTAGTGTCCCGCAAAACCTAGGTCCCCGTATCCTGGCATATACGACTCATGGCTGAACAAGACCTCTGGGTGCCAGGAGCCCCTAGCCACCCTATCTTTGAATGCCCCCTACTTAACTCCCTCCCAAAGTCAGGATGATCATCTGACATGCTCTTGGAGACCCAGGTGGAGCCTCTGGGAAACAAGGGGACCTGCCCTCACAACCTTCTCCCCTCTCTCACCTGTTCTAGCCAAGCTATCTCCTCCTCATTCTCTGGGTCTTTGTTTCCTCTTCCAGGAAGCCTTCCCTGACTGCCCAAAGCTGGTTGCAGTACCCATCTTGAGTGCTCCCAAAGCACTCCACCCTGCACCTCCCTCCCTCCACTCATGTCAGTCAGTATCTAATCAATTATTACTTCTCTTTATCTTCCTCAAAACTGTGTAAGGGCTATGCTGGTCTCTTAGCCCAGTATAGTAGGGCACAGCCAAGAGGCAGACACTCGCTACACACATGCCGGGTGGATGGATGAACTGAGCCGGCTCCCACAGGCCCAGACATCCACTCCACCTCTATTCCAAGTTCCCACTGTGAGAGCCACCTCGTGGGTTAACAAAGCCCTGTGGCTGGTCAGGAGGCTCGTGTGCTTCAGTAGTTCCCTGCTGTCACCAGCACCTGAACTTAGGTTGGCAAATCCAATTAGCCAGCAATCTCTTCAGAGATCACGGGGCAGGATCCTGAGGGGCGAGGAATGGGTTTTCATAAGGGGACAGGGAGAAAGGTAAGACACAGAGGAGACCCGGTGGGTAGAAGGCCAGCAAAAGGGCCTGGTGGAGGGGCTGCTGTCAGGGGAGGCAGGAACCTCTTCTCCGCCCCATTCGCCCATCAGTCTTCCCTGTCCCATCCAGCTTTGCCTTGGGAATCACAAGGTCCCTTATACCTGTAGCCAATTATCCAAACAGGACTCTGATTCCACAAGGAGGATGGTGACGGTCCAACTCCAGATCCGCTTTAAACTGCCCAACACACCCACGCCTAAGCTTACTCACCAGCTCTCCTCTCAGTTCTGGTTCCCCAAGCTCCAAGTGAATGACTGCCCAGAAAGGGGTAAACAATAGCCAAGAATCACCTCCGGATTGGGGGTGTCATGTTGAGGAGGATGGCTCTAAGGCCAAGCAGAGCTAGTGGAAGAGAAGAAAACTTACATTACGAAAACCAGAGGTCCCAACCTCACAGCTGTCAGAATGGCTAGCATCAAGAAGAACCAATAACACGTGCTGGCGAGGATGTGGAGAAAAAGGAACCCTCACACACGGCTGGGATTGTAAATTGGTGCAGTATGGAAGGCCCTCAAAAATTAAAACTAGAACTACGCTATGTTCCAGCAATTCCATTTCTGGGTATTTATTCAAAGAAGTCCAAAACATGAACTCAAAAAATTAATATGCACCCTTATGTTCACTGTAGCATTGTTTACGATAGCCAAGATATGGAATGAAAGCAACCTAGATGTCCATCAACAGATGAATGCATAGAGAAATGGTACATATATACAATGAAATATTACTCAGCCATAAAAAAGAATAAAATTGTACCATTTGCGACAACATGGGTAAAGCTAGAGGATATTATGCTAAGTGAAATAAGTCAAAAAAGAAAGACAAATACCATATATTTTCACTTATATGTGGAATCTAAAGATCAAAGTAAACAAATAAAAACAGAAACAAACTCACAGATACAGAGAACAAACGGATGCCAGAGCAGAGGGGGCAGGAGTGGGAAGTAAGGTGGAAAAGGGGAAGGGAGATGAAGGAATGCAAACTTCCAGTCATAAAATAAGCCACAAGGACGTAATGAACAGCACAGGGAGTAGAGTCAATGATAACGTCGTAAGAATTGTGTATGGTGATGAGTGGTCACTGTATCATGATCACTTCGTAAGATGCATAAATGTTGCATCACTATGTTGTACACAATAGAATATTGTATGTCAAATATGATTTAAAATAAAAATTTTAAAAATTAAAAAACAGTAACAACGACAACAGCAAAAGCCCACGTTCAGTCCCTGAGGGTCTGAGCCAGCTCAGACAGGGCCCTCACGGCCAGCCGTGCAGACCGTGCACTGCACAGCTCCAAGAGCCTCATGCACCCAAACTTAGGTACCTGTTACAGTAAGTCTGTCAGACAGTAGTAAAGTTCATCCCTTCACTTCCTCAGATACCAAAACGCAAGCTCTCCTGCTGTACACCTCTGCCCCAGGCCAAGTGTGACACAAGTCCCTTCTCTGTTCTCTGACCCTGTTTCCTGGCTAGGCTAGGGTACCTGTGAGTGAAGGCTGAGCCCATCTCCCCTCCCTGCCCCACCAGCCCCAGCTAGGGGACCCCACTGACCCACCACCAGCTCTTTCCCTCCCACTCCTCTCTCTGGCCCCTCGCCCTGGCCAGATTCCCACATCATCCACGCCTGATGTGAGGGGGTGGCTGTGGTTCCATGCTCACAGTGACACTGTAGGAGGAAACTGGGCTTCCAGAGACAGAAGGGAGGGATGGAGGGTGATTGCCCACTGCATGCTGCTCCCCAGACAGACTGGGATTGAAACCCCAGTCGTGTGGGGCTCAGAGGATATGAGACTGGAGCTCGGGGAGGAGGGACAGAGAAGGGCCTCCCTCTTTCTTTGCTTCCCAGTCCACTCTCCCCTTTCCTCCTTGACACTGATCTAATGTCCCCACTGTCTCCCTGGACTCTCAGAGGCTTTGCCTGGTTCCCCAGGGGTCAGAGGCGGCTGACCAAACTCCCAACTGGCTGCCTAAACACGTACCCGCACATGCGCATACGCGTACGCATGGACACACACACGGGCACATGGACACACACACACATGCTCACACGCCCTCTCCACCAGCCAAGAAAGAGCCAGACAAGCCAGAGAAATGGCAGGGGCTGAAGGGGCCACTCCCTTCTGCTTTCAGCAGCTCCCACTCATTCCCCGCCCCCCTTACCCCACCTGCCTCCGCGGGTTGTACCTGCACAGCCCCTCCCCGCTAGCCTGTTATTTGCCCTGCCTTCCCCACTGCACCCCTCTCCACCCCACCCCTCAAGGGACAAGGCCTGGAACCAAAGCCTCTCGGGGATGGGTGAATGACTTCAGACTCCTACAACAGGACTGGGAGGTGGTGGGCGAGGACCTGACAGAGCTTCACACCCCACACTCTTAAACAGAAAACTCCCCTCACCCTCCACTCTGAGAGTGAAAGGCCTGCCTTGTGCGGCCAGGCAAGAGTTAATTCTCTCGTGTCAGCATGAGGGCAACTTAAGCCAAGGCTACACACCCTTTCCTGCCACCTCCCAGGTGCCAACACAGGAGGCCTCAAGGGCCTGGGTCCCTGGGCCACCCACGCCCAGCCCAGCCCACCAGGGGGGTCCACGGGGTCCATTCAACCGTCATCTTGAACGGGTATTAGTCCAGTCCTACAGGCTTCTTCACATATTCCCATTACTCCCCCTCCTGCCAGGGACTCTTTCTTCTGCAGAATATTCCAGTGCTGGTCAAGCCTCAACCCCCACTTTTGGTCTTCCAGAGAGTAAATGGACAACTACTTTTTGTTTCACTGTCTGGCAATTCTACATATATTTTAAACCCTTGCCATTCTGATTATAAAAGTATAACATCGTTGCACTGCTTTTAGAAAGTACAGAAATATAGAAATGACAAAATAAATATGAACCACAATCGTTAAAAAAGCCAACAAAGGCTGCTGGGCCAGGGCAGGCCAGCCCGGCTGTGGGAGCTGGGAGGACCCGCCCTGCCTGCTTCACCAGGCCTCTCATCGGACACCTACTCTCATCTTGGACTTAAAAGGAAACCCTCTGGCTGTCCCTTCAAATGGCTGGACCTGAACCCCGTGTCATCTACCTCTGCCCCAGCTCAGCACAGGCCTGGGACTGGGAACCTCTAGCTGTGCCAAGGAGCCAGTCAGCCCCAGGGTCCCCCACCCACTTTGGAGAAGGGGCGGGACCAGGCCCTCTGGGAACCAGTTCTCACCCCATCCTGTTCCACAGGCTGCACATTCCATTCTGAGTCAAGCCGGGGCGGGGCTGGGGGAGGCAGGGCCAGAGGAGAACAGTCTGGCCTCCTCTGGGGCGGATCCCCCAGGGAACTCCAGGCCTGGCAGGGGTCACTGACCTGAACCACCAGGGGAAGGGGCAGGAGGTTCCTGCTCAGTCTGTGGCTGCTGCCCATTCTCCTCTCCTCAAGCCTAAAAACTAAAACCCTACCTTGGACATGTCCCCCCAGACACAGGGAGACAAGGTTGGGGGTGGGTGGGTAACACTAAGTCCCTCCCCGCAACCTGACCACAATCCTTTAGGCTGTTTATGGGGCTTCATGCCAAGACCATTTAAATGCTAAGGCCACTTCTGAGGGGAGGGGAGTCTGAATGCTGTGTATCAAAGGAACTGAATTTGGTTTGAAGGCCTGTGTCAGGCTTCCCAGAGTGACTAAAAGCACCTGGGTAGTGATGCTATTTAGGAAAAAAGGTGGCAGCTGGAGAGAGTCCCTACTTCTTTCCTCCCCTATATACCCCTCCACCCACCAAAAGAAAAAACACTTCGGGCTGAAGCCCTCAACTTTTGGGTACAGATCTCAGCCCCTGCAGCTCTCCTAGCTTTTCCCTGAACACACACTCACGTTGAGATGACAGTCACACACAGCACATCTTGGGCTGTGCCCAGTCCCTGGGTTTGCCTGCGGATGACCTTGGGAGGAGACAGGGGAAACCCCAGCCACTTCCTCCTCACCTCACAGCCTCTTGGAGGTCTAACCGAACACTGGTGTTCCATCTCTGAGTCCATCACTACCCTCCCTGATAACACCTAGGAGTGAGCTAGAGGGCTGCAGAGCTTCCGGCCCCTTTCAGATAGGCCAGGTCGTGGGAGGTAAGAGAGCCAAGAACATGCCTGGAAACATGGGGAGGAACTGTGAGGTTCCATGCTAGGGGCCATGCAAGGTGGATACAAACCTTTACCTGGAGGAGCCACAAGGGCCTTCCTCACCGTGAAGCTAGAGCAGGGATGGATACACGGGTCTCTGTGCTAGCTCCAAGGCACTCAGGCCGACCTGTATGCTCCACCCCGCTCCACCCCACCCTTAGGAGAGAACTACCATATCACTGCTGCTCAGAGAAAGTATTTGAATTTTTAAAAGCAGCAGCATCACCCCAGCCAGAGAAGCTGGCAGAGGCTGAAGGTGGCCCTGATAAGCTGGTCAGTAACAAATCTGCCGATCAAGTCTTTCTAAGGAGCTGGAAGAAGGACTAAGGAAGGGGCAGTTAAAACGGGGTTACCCAGGCAAAGACCCCATTTCAGGTCATGTCTTCCTGCTTGAAAGCCATGGCTCCTGGTTCCCTGCCTGGTGACAGGCACTGTGATAGTCCTCCTGGCTAAAACATCCAGGTCCTAGGAAGGAGACGAGCAAAGGGTGAGGATCACAGCGAGTTCAGGCAGGAGTGAACCTCTTAAGCAAACACTGAGCACAAAAATAATTCCCATTCAAAGCACGATTTACTGTGGGCCTGGCGGGGCCTTCCCAGCACAGAGCCCTTTGCAAACACTCAGCTTCACCCCTGAAGGTAGCTGGGGGAGGGGCACATGGACACAGCTGCATTTGAATTCCACTTTTTCCAGAGGCATCAGTTTCTGCTACCTAGCGACCTACTCAGGGGGCTGCCCAATAAAGGCCAGCCTTGAAGCACCCCTAGAGAGGAGAACACCTTTGCAGAAGCAAGCGTAGCCCAACCAAACACTTGTCTAGCAACAGCAGACTCGAGAACCTTACCATTCCTGGAGCCCTGCTGCAGACACGATCAGACAGGGAAGCCTCTATGTATTAGGAGGCAGGTGTTGTCGATGTTATTGTCCCATCTCACAGACAGGAAAACAAGCTCAGAGATGTTATGTGCCGCATAGCCCCCACACACTGGCTCTAAATCCATCTCACTTTATACAGCACGTGGCCCTGATCTGCTAATTATCCAATTAGCAAAATCTTCAGGATGCCCCGCTCTACTAGGAGGAAAGACGCTCTACTAGGAGGAAAGACGGGGATAAAGATGTCGCTGGAACCTGGGGACATTTCCAAAGCCAAGGCAGCACTAGAAATGGTCCTTCACCGCACCGGATCACCACACTCCTGATCATAAAATCTGAGTGAGGGTGAACGCGCACCCTCTCCAGGCAAAAGCAGAGCCTCATATCAAGGCAGTGGTGTGTTAGAGAGACCTACTGGCTCTGCCTGCACTACACTCTCCCACTGGCCCACCCTAATCCAAGGCATCACCTCAGTTCCCAATCAGCCTCCCAGCTGGCCTCTCTGCTTCCACCCTTGCTCCCCTTCAAGCTATCCTCTATTTAGCAGCCGAAGCTGCTTTTTTACATCTTTTTCCCACTTATAAAAGTGGTTTAGGGCCATGGTAGAAGGATGGAAAAGTCAACAAAGATACAGAAGGAAGTAAAAATCACCATATGTCCAGTATCTAGAATTAACCTATGGAAACATTTCAAGGGAGCCTTCTAGTCTTCTCTCTATGTATGTGTGCATGATGCGTATGTATACTATTATCTTTACAAAATTGGTACTCTACTATATAGTTTTATATCACTTTTTACATTTATTAAGTACTGTTTCCAGGTAATAAGCTACTCGTTTTTAACTGTCCTTTGGGGGGAGGGGCATGGAGTTGATACATGCACATGGTACTGTAGTCAGAAAGGACAAAAGAGTCTACAGTGAAAATATCACTTTCCCTCCATCTTATTCCTCAGCCGCTGTTTCCCTCCCCTGGGGCAACTTTGATTACCCTTTCTTGTGTAACAAATAATCTTTTAAAACCATAAATCAGATCATGTCATTCCCCTACTTAAAACTCACTAAAGGCTTCTCATGGCCTGGCCATAAAATTCAGGCTCCTAACCAGTCACTCCTACCAGGTCCCTAGGGCCAGGCTCTGGCCTCCTCTGAAATCCCCCAGTCTCCCTCTCTAGCCACAATGCTGTCCAAACCCTATTCTGGCCTCAGGGATTTTTCATTTGCCAGACTTTCTACAGGTCTTTGTGCCACTGGCTCTTTCTCACCCTTCAAGCCTCTCACTAAGCTGTCTTCTCCCCAGGGTGGTTTTCACTGGCCTCCCTACCTGGGGTCACCCCTGCCCCCTACCATACACGCTCTCTGTCTCATCACCCTGTTGTATTTCTTTCACATCACATAGGATCTAATATTGTCTTGGTTACTTATTTCAAGTTATGCATTGCCTGTCTCCTCTTACTAGAAAGAAGGCTCCCTGAAGGCAGACATACACCTGTCTTATTCACCCCCGAAGCCCCACATGATAGATGTTCAACAAATTTCTTTTAAAGGAATGAAAAGGGGTGACTAAACTGGCTGGTTCTCATCACTGAAAACGCCCACTTGCAGGATTCCCAAGCACCAAGAACCAACCTCCTGGCCATGCCTGGGGTGGGGGTCAGAGGGTCAGAGAGAGAGAGAAGCCCATTGCCTGAGACGGCGTTGGGTGGCTGGCAGCAGCCTGCTCGTCTTCCCCCTGTGCCCAGCTCGCCCCTCACATGAGCTGTGCATTTTCAGAGTCTAGTATTGGACAAGAGAGCTTGAGAAAAACCCAAATCCCTAGAAAATATTCTACATGCGAGTGGAGAGTTGGAGGTGACACTGTGGACTGTCAGGTATCCAAAATCCCACAACCATTCTGCCCAGGCAGCTGGGACATTCCAGTTCCCAAGTGAGTCCCAAAAGCAGGCAACCCAGACATCACTGCTCCCCCAGGAACAGCCCCAGCCCATCCCACCTGACGCCTCCCCTGAGCCCCAGACACCTGGGCTCCTCTCCCCAGAAATTCACCCAGCCCCAGAGACACAGATGCACGTCCAATCCTGAGCCAGCAGCCCAGGCCTGGGTACTCAGGGGACACCCTGTGGAGACACTTCCTTCCTGGGGCCTGATTTCCACTGAGAACACTGCAATTTGGGCCAAGATTGATTTAAGAGAGAGAGAAAGAGAAAGAGAGAGAGAGAGAGAGAGAGAGACAGAGACAGAGAGACAGAGAGACAGAAAGAATGAAGTGCCTTTCACAAAAATTGTAAAAGCAGAGGGAAGAAGGGGGGGTGAGGAGAAAATTAGAGACTCAACAAGATGGAACTAGACAAGGAGTAGGTAGAATTTGAGGAAACAAAATTAGGAAAGGGTGAGAAGAAGAGGTTTCTTCCTCCCCAGAAGTGGACAATTATTATAATTGATTACATGAGCACAGTCCCAAAGTGCTCTTCTGGGCTCTGTGCAAGGTCAGGTTAGTAACATTGACAAAAACAGCGAACGTGACCCCAGCACTATGTGCCAGGCCCTGTTCCATGAGCTTTATTTTATTAAGACTTTCAGTCTTCAGGAACCCAATGAGGTAGATACTGTTCATATTAAACCCAGCTTGCAGAAGAGCAAAGTGAGGCACACAGCAGTAAGGTTAAATGGCTTAAAGTCATGTCGCCAGTGACAGTTAACCACTAAGCTATACTTGGCTTTCAGTGGTCACATTAGGGGGGAGGGGAGGCTCCATACCCTCCTGTAGTTCATGCCTTCCAAACCACTATCCCTTAACTAGTCATTAGGTGCCAATTTCAAAGACGTATGCATAACTCTTCCCATTTTGCATAAAGGAAAATCTAGAAAAGTTAGACTCGCCAGAGCCCATAGACTCGCCAGAGCCCACGCTGCCCATAGGTGAGGAATTAGGATGAAAGTGTGCTGAATCCCAGCATCTGGAGCGTCACTTCCTAAGGGAGCCCAGCCAGCGTAACCCAGGGGCCCTGAAAAGCCCTCCCAGAACTGCAGGATCTTCCCTGGCTGTCTAACGCCAGACCCCCCCTCACCAGCGCTGAGGCGCCCTGCCCGGAAATTCCCACAGAGTCAAAGCAAACTTCCCAGGAAAACTCGCCGGCTTTCTCCTATCCCCCGTCTCCGAGGCGGCTGCCAGGAACGCCGCTGGAGTCCTTGCAGCTGCCGTCCGCCTCCAGGGCGGGAGCCACCGCTCGTGCGCTGGGGTCCTCCCGGAAAGGTCCAGGGCTGAAGTTCAAAATTCACTTCCCGCCTAGGCACAGCTCGCAGCCCCGCCCGGGACTCTCAAGCCACCCCCACGTTCCTGCACCCCACCCCACCCCCAGCTCCCGCGAAGTCCTGGAGCAGCTCCAGCTGCAAGCTCCAGCCGGGCAGCTGCGAGACCCCGCGGCGATCCCTTCGCGTCTCGGGACTCGAAGCGGCCGGCGCGCGCGCGCGCGCACACACACACATATACACATATACACACACTCACACCGTGTGTGCGTGCGTGTGTGTGTGTGCGTGTGTGTGTGTTTACGTGCGGAACGCGCGGGGTGGGAAAACAATGGCGAGCCTCTGGGAACCGAGCGACTCGCCCCCCCCCACACACCCAGGGACGATTTGCTCTTGTGATGAAATAGGGATGAAAAGGTCCACCCCCGACATCCCATGGCGGGAGGCGGGTGGCGACGAGGCCAGGCGGGCGGTGGAAGGGGGCGAGACGAGCGCAGCCGGAGCAGAAGACAACCAGGACACGGCGCCCGCCCGTCGGCTGCTCTGCTGGGCAACGGCCCCGGAGGGTGGGAGGCTGGCGCGGCTGGAGCCCCGCACCCCACTCGCCGGGGCGGGGCGGGGCGTGGGGGAATCGGAGGCTCGGGGCGCGCACAGGTCGCCGGGGCTTCCCGCGGAGAAATCCTTGCACCGGGCGCACGCACAGGCCGGTGGGAACGACCCGGTGCCAGCCGGCCGGGAGCGGGCGCGCGGGGCCCCCCGAGCGCGGCCGGCTCGGCGCGCAGAGGCGCAGCCGCCCGCAGCCGCCCACGGACTCAGCAGGCGGCCGGCGCGCTCCGCAGGGCCCCGGTGCGCCCGCGAGGGGCCCCCAGCGTCCGGCGTGGCTGGGGTCAGGTGGGGGGTCCGTCCTTCCTCGGAAAACTTTGCGAAGGAGGGAAAGTCGCGGAGCGGGGAGCGGCGCGCGCCCCGAACCCGGAGGGCGCGCGTGTCAAACTTCCGAGGGCGGGGCGGGGGCGCGGAGGGGCGCACTTACTACTCGGCGGGGCGCCGGGCTCCGGGTTCGCGGCTCGCGCTGCTGCTGCTCCTCCGGCCGTCCTGGCGCCGGCGGCCGGGCTGCGCGCTCACATGCCCGGCCGCGCCGCGGTCGCGCGCGGGCAGGGCGCGGGGCCGGGCGGGGCACGCCCCCCGCCGCGGGCCGGGGACTCACCGCGCTCTCGGGGCCGCCGGCCGCACACGCCCGCCGAGCGCCCGCCGCGCACCGGGCGGCGCCCTCCGCCGGCCAGGCCGCTCCCCGCCCTCCGCCCTCTGCCCTCTGCCCTCCGCCGCGGCCGTCTCCCTGCCCTGCGCGCTCCGGCCCCGGATTCGCCCGGACGCGGCGCCCGCCCGCCGCGCGGCTCTCCGCGCCCCGGCTCGGTCGCCGGCAGGGCCTCGGCGGCCGCCCGCGGCGCGCGGCCCCGGCCCCGGCCCGCCGCTCCGGGGTGGGTGCCGGGACCCGCACTCACGCACTTCAGTTCCAAGCCGGGACCGGGAGCCGGGCGCTCGCGGCTCGCGGCTGCGAGGCGACTCCACAGCCTCAGAGGAGAAAGAGGGAGGGAGACCGAGAGCCGGCAGCAGGAGGAGGAGGGAGGAAGGGTGGGGAGATGGAGGAGGAGGGAGGGACAGAGAGTTCCCTCCTCCTCCCTGCAGCCAGGTCCGTCCTGCCATCAGCAGCTGGAAACCTCTGGTGCAAAGGGCAGAGCTAAGGCTCGCGAGCGGCGGGGATGGGTGGGGGTAGAGGGAGTAGAAGAAAGACCGGCACTCTGCCTCTCCCACGGCCCAGGTATGAGGGTCGCTACCTAAGCAAGACCCAAGAAGTTAGCCATCCGATTCCCAGCAACCTCACCCCTCCAGACAGAGAGCCTCGATTTAGGGTTTTTAAACCTCTATTTCAGACCCTCTCTTAGGAACCTGATCCCACCTGCAGCTGGGCAGTTTCCTGAAGTCTCAGACCAGTCCCTAGGTCCAACATTTTGCACCCGCAAACAAGTCCTTTATTATTTTTTTCCTGGGCTATTCTACATGGGGGTGGGGCTGGGGGTTCAGTGTATTTATTAGATATCTACAATATGCCAGGTTCAGCTGGGCAAAGGAGACAGTGAGATGAATGAGTGCCCAGCCCTTTCAGGATTCTCACTGTGAAGGAGACGGACGAGTGAACATACAATTACAGTGAAATACAAGAGCGCTGAGATTAGACAAGCACATGGGACGTAGGGCCCATCAAAGGCATTAAAGTGGGGGTCCAGATCAGAGTCTTCTTGGGGGAAGTGTCATGTGAAGGGGGTCTTAAAAGGACCTGTGGGAGTAGAGTAGGCTAAAGGAGTGGCAATCCTGGAATTGCAAGTAACAACATGACCACAGTGTAGGTGGCCTGAGTCTCAGCAAGTGGTGGTCAGCCAGGCATATAGACCTACTAAGGGCATGGGATTTTATCATTTCCTAGCGCCTTCCTTGGCCAACTCCTTCTATTCTCATTTTAGGTCTCTGTGCAGATATCAACTAACTCTTCAGGAGCCTTTGTTAACAGACAAATCCAGGTCAGGTGCCTCATCCGTGTATGGGCTCCAGAAGTCCCCCAGTCATAGATAGTATGAAAGCCGTTCATTTGCTTGTCTCCCCGCACTGGCCTGTAAGCTCCATGAGGGCAGGAATGTGTCTTTCTGGCTCTCTGTTAGATCCCTGTGCCCAGCCAGCGCTTGGCAAAGAGCAGGGCCTTGAAAAATACTTACTGTGATCAGGTGGTTGGTTGAAGGGAACAGGGATCCACTAAGACATTTGAAATAGGGCCTCTGATTCTAGCTGGTGGCAGGAAGGCCAGAGACCAGACAATGGCAATAACCAGGGTAAAAGTGATACAAGCCTAAGCCAGGGGTGGGGAAGATGGAAAGGAGGAAACAGGTGGGGGTAAGGAGGTGGGAGAAGTCAATATCATCTCTTCACAGTCTGGCTTTTGGATGATTATGGATGAAGCCATTTCAGAAATTAGTAGAGTATCCAGGTGCCACCAGCCCCCATGGCTGTGTTTGCCATATATCTGGGTGTTTTTCTCTGGCTCCTGATCAAGATTCAATGGCTACCTTCATTATGGGTCCTTCCATGTATCTATCGCATGGTTCCAATGTTCAAATTAGCCACGGTAGACTGAGAGAAAAAGAACAGAGAGATAGGCAATAGGCTCTCCTCTCTCGAACACCCCTAGCCACCATATCTCACTTCACAGATGTCAACCTTTCCCAGTAGCTGCCACCAAATTGAAATATTTTTAAGTATCTTGCTACTACATCTTATGCGTAGCACTATTTTCATATTACATATACCAGTATCTACTGGTACTTTATGCTAAATCTTTGAGGTTGGTTGGATCACTATCCCCATTTTAGAGGTGAGAAGAATTAATCTCAAGGTCATAGCCGATAAGTGATGGAAGTTATCTGACTCTGAAGATTCTAGGTCTTTCTACACTATCATACCACTTCCCAGGAACACCCATCAAATTTACACCATTTACCCCAGGGGACCCCCCCACCCCTTGAACCGCTCACTTCATGACTCCACACTCCCCTGAACGTCTCCTGACCTCAGTGGTTGCCCTTTTCTGGCCTCCCTCATTTATATTCCTTCCTCCACCCGTGTCTCCAGGTGGGTGTTTCCTGTGGGCTCTCTCCTGCACCATTTTCCTTTCTACCTTCTCTCCCTAGGTGAACTTTAGCCATTTCTATAGCTTTAAATAACAGCCTTGTGCTGATGACATTCCCAATTTTTGTTTAAATTCTCAAGACTGTTCAATGCACTTCAGATTCAACTATCCAAACACACACTTGACATTTCTACCCAAGGATCTCACAGACATCCTAAACTTAACATGTTCAAAAACGAAACATTAGCCACCGCTCCCAAGCCTGTTTACACAATGCACCGTCTTTCTCATCTCAGTAGATGGTAATACGCCCTACCCAGTGGCTCAGGCCTAAAACCTAAGAATCATCCTTGATTCCTCCTTTCCCGTCTGTTCGGGAACTGGTGCATGCTGTTGATCTAGCTGCAAAAATATATACCAATCCATCCACTTGTCTGTCTTCACTGTCCCCGCCCTAGCCCAGGCTATCATCATCTTGGCTAGACTATCACAGCCTCACAGCTTCTTAGAACTGAGACCACCTGCAGCCACATAATTTAACTAAGGCTGTTTACATAGACATGTCTTTAATATTTGTTCCAGAAATTCCTTGCCCAAGAAGATAAGACCATAAACAAGTAAATAACTTCATTCCTTGTTTCAGAAACTTCCTGAAAATCAATTTATCTGAACAATAGACTGCTCAAATAGCCCCCTCCTTGGGACGATGGTTTGCTTAACCTAGCAAACCACTAGCTTATCAAACAGTTGTTTATTTTTCAAAACCCTCTCCTCGCTGTGTCTGCCAATCCTAAACTGTTGTCTCAGAAATGTTGCCCAGTCCCAATCAGATCTTCCACATTGAAAGAGCCACCTTAGACTAGACTTCAAATCCTATAAATATCACTTTACGTGAAAAGCACTTCCATAAACCCTGCTCTTCCCAAAGCAGACTCCTTCCTCTTCATGCTCTGGTCTCAACGCAAATGTCCCTCTCTTCATCTTTCCTCTTCCCCATCTAAAATCATCCTCTACTCTTTATTCTCCTTGGCCCCTGCTTCCTTCATAGCACTTACCACAGTTGGTACTTATTTTGTCTGTTTTCTTGTGCTTTGTCTATCTCCCCATTTGGACTGTAGTCTCTATGAGGAAAGAACGTGGTCCACTCGATTTTGCACTTAATTTCCAGAGCTCAGAGTACAGTTAAGTCCTTACTTAACGGCGTCATTAGATTCTGCAACTTAAGCAAAATGAGTTTGTAGAAAACAATTTTACCGTAAGGTAATTGATATAAACAAGAGTTAAGTTCCTAGGGCATCTCATCACCATTATAACAAAACAACATTATTTGAGGACCTGCTGTAGATGCTCAAAACATAATTACTGAAAGAAAGACTTTGATTGGCTTCAATGCGCCTCCAATCCACTTCCTGTTGCTATCAAGTCTGATCCTGAGACACTGGTGGGGGCTGTGGTGCCCAAGGTGCTGGAGTTCCCCACACTCCCTTTAACCTCCGAGAGTAGAGACAAAGTTAAATGCAAATGTCCTTGGGAGAAGTAATCAAAGGATTAAAATTCACTGAATGGTGTGAATTGCTTTCCTCAGTGTTCCAGGAGCAGGGTGAGAGAGAGAAAGCTCTGAGAAAAACAATGAGTTGAGGAGTTTGAAGAAGCACAGATCCTCACTGAATTCCCTGTCTAGCTGCTTTGCCTGAAGCCCTTCCTGCTCCTCTCCACACCCAGACCACCTGCACCTGCCCACCGACCAAGTTCTCTGTGACGCCTCCAAGAGGAGGGTGCTTGTAGGTCAGGTCAGGTCAGGGTAGACCCAGCCTAGTGGAGCTGGTCTGGGTACCAACTCTTCATCCTACTGACTGCGGAAGTACTTTCCTAGATGCCTGTAGCCAGACGTGGGCATTAGAAACGCTCCGCTCGGATGGGTCTTGCACCATGGTGCCGCCCACAGCAACTTTTCAGAGTCAGGCATTCCCTTTGGGTCGTCGCTTGGGGGGCCTCTCCTCAGTTCTGCTTGAGTTTTTCCAGAGTCACACTTGGATATAGGAGCTGATCAAGAAGATCATAGATTGATTCACAGAATGTTTCATTTGCTTGCCAGAGTCTGAGACTCTCAGATCTGGAAGGAATCAGCTTCCAGAAACATCTTCTGGAGCTTCTCTCTTTGTACACAGAAAGAGGCGGTGTCTTAGCCAAGGCCTGCACTTTATACATATGATCTCCTTTAACGCGACAGATCTATGTAGTGGGGACAGTTCCATTTTACAGATGAGAAAATTGACACTCAGAGGGTGGAAGGAAAGTTTCTAGTGCCACAAGGTGAAGGGGCAATAGCTGACATTGGAACCAGGTTTTCTGACCCTCGAATCCATGCTTTTCTGCTATACCATCTGCACTTCTTATGGAGTTTTCTGGTCCTTAGAATCTGAACCATATAAACTAGCACTTAAGTGTTCAACAGCCTAGACCCTAGAAGTAGGAATGGCTCTCTGCTCCTTATATGTCAGTCTGCCTCCTGTCCCCCAACTGAGGACTCTCTCCGAAGGAGAGGACTCAACTCATACCATCACCCTCCAAGACACTCGCGAGTACACACACACACACACACACACACACACACACACACACTTCCAAAGCCTCCACTCCATTCTTCACCTGTTTAGCTACCATGGAGAACTGAGAGAGATGGGGAAGGCTAGACGAGTCATTCTCACCTCCATAGCATTCTCTCTGTAAATTTAATTGTTAAGAGTCTCAAACACTAGGGGTAAAGATCAAGCTACATATTTTACTGGTCAGCTTCACATGAGTTCAGTGCAAAGACACACGCAGAGGCACACACACACACATACATACAATGGTTGTTTTTCCTTTCTCTTTCCATTCTCTCCTGTCTCTTCCCACATTGGGGGCCTTTGGGCCCCACCTGAAAAGGCAGCTGATTGAGGGAGGAAGCTAAAGAGGTAAAGTGTGTTCTCTTCCCAGAAGCCTGGGTAATTTAAAATATCTTGATGTTGCCTCTTCAGTCCTTTACCTCCACCCCCTGACTGCTTCTGGTGCCCCACCCCCACCACCTAACTTTCTTTTTTTAAAAAACCTTCTTTCTGGTCTTGAGGAAACCTAGATCCTCATCCTGAGAGGGACTGGCAACAATTAACAAAGGCACCATGAAGTAAAGACAATTAACAATCCAGAAAAGAGGGGAAAGAGATGCTTTGTTCTGGTCTCCATGGCAACGGGGGGAGGGGAAGGAGGAGGAGAAGGGGCCCTCCAGAAAGGCTGATACTTTCACTTTCCTTTCATCCTTCCCCTTTCCCACCTCCTTGGGTTTCTGCTGGGACACTGGGGGTCTTGAAGGGAGCAGGGCTGGGACAGGCCAAGTCTGCAGGCTGGAGATTGGAGGTGGAAGCCTCTAGGGTTCCTGCCCTAGGTAAAAACCCTCTGTGGAATTAAAGACAGAGAAAGCCCTGGGACCTGCGGCATCCTCGCCTTCCTCCTCCTGTTCCGAAGGACTCCTCTCGCGCTAAAATGGTGCCCAGAGTGTCTGCTCTGGACAGCTCCTGGTCAAAAGGAGCTTGAGTGGCTGTGGTTCCTTCTTCATCACAACACAGTGGGAAGTGGAGTCGGAAGTAGGGTCGCCACCACAACACTTGCAGGGCCCACTGCAAAATGACATGTAGCATCTCTCATTCCAAAATTTTCAGGAATTCAAGATGGGGCTAGCACAGCATTAAATCAAGCTCAGGGCCCTCCTGAGCACAGGGGCCTCTTCAACTGCTCAGGTTAAACACTCTCAAGTCAGCCCTGTTAGAAGACAACTTGGGGCCTGGGCTCTGTCTGTCTACTTCGTGTATGTGGGTGGGGTGGGGATGGGACGGGGATGAGAACATTTACCTTTGGGGGAAGTCTTTCCTTCTTAGATTGCTATTTCTTCGACTGTTAACAAGCAGACTGAGCCAGGTGATCTCTGGCTGGCTTCTTCTGTGGTTCTGCGCTTCTTTCTCCAGGAAGAGGCTTTTCTCTCCCACACACAGCTCTAAGCTCCATCTTTGGAGCAAGAGAGAAACCAAGTACAGAAAATTCAGTCCCATGAGTGAGGTGTTCTGCTGGCCAGCTCTCCTGGGCTTCCCTGTTAGGAAAAGGCAGAAGGCAATGAAGTATATGCTAAGCTCCAAAACATCACTGGAGATCATGCTGTTGGTTTGGGGGTAATTAGTAGGCACCTATGATCCCACAAATATTTCCAGCCAGAGCCAATGTTTTTGTGGCCTGAGAAGCTAAGCACACCAGCCCAACCTCATGGGTGGGCCTCTCCATTAGCCATAGGAGACCAGCTGCAGGGATGTTTCTTGCTCCCCAAAACCCTAACAACAGGACAGAAAATGGGTTAGGGACTCCAGAGCCTTATCCGTCTAGAGCTCAGCCTTTCTGCCTTGTGGGTCTAAGTAAAATGAAGAATATTAATCAGAAATTGAAATCAAGGAGGAAAGAAAATAGTTCCATCAGAGATCCAAAACCAGGCAAGAGGTCAAAGGTCTTGCTCTCTGTCTTCACCTCTCTGCCTAGAGGGTCTCCTCCCAGGGATTCCTTTGTAAGGATGCTGTCCACTCCCTCCCCAAAATTCATGTTCTAACCCCAAGGACCTCAAAATGTGACTGTATGTGGAGACAGGGTCTTTACAGAGGTAAATAAGTTTAAATGGGTTATTAGGGTGAGCCCTAGTCCAATGTAACTAGTGTATAAGAGGAAATTTGCCCAGAGACATGCACCAAGGGAAGAGACAGGGAGAAGATGGCCATCTACAAGTCAAGGGGAGAGACCTGGGACAAATCCTTTCCTCAGGGCATTCAGAGAAACCAACCCTGTCAACACCTTGATCATGGACTTCTAGTCTCCAGAACTGAGAGAGAATAAATGTCTGCTGTTTAAACTCCCCGGTCTGTGGTACTTTGGTAGGGCAGCCCTAACAAATTCACATGGATGCTTAGAGGGTGGGAAGTCTGCACAACCTTGAGGCTGCCTGGACTCAGACTGCATCTGCAGGAGGAGCAGGCTTTTGTGCTTGCACTGTAGCATTACTGTAACTTGAAACAAAATTAATCTATTGCTGTCTTCCCCCATAGCCCACTCTTGTACACTGTTTACTTCTTTTGGTATTGGTTTACCACATTTTATTGTTTTAATCCCTTTAGTCTTTTATTTTTCTGGTTTTAATGATTTTACTTATCTCAGTCATTTTTAATCTTCCTTTTATCTTTCTTCTAGCTATTTTATACTATTTTCTTCTATCCCATCTTATCTTTTAGATTTATTATTATTGTATTATCTTTTTATTCTCCATCTTTTATTCTTAACCTTTGCCTTATTGTGTCTTTGTTTTATCTTTTCATTTCTTTTAAGTTTATTTGGTTTATTTTTAGGTCCTATCTCTTGCCTGCTGCTTTTTTTTTTTTTTTTTTTTTTTTTTTTTTTTTTTTTTTTTTTTTTTTTTTTTTTTTTTTTTTTTTTTTTTTTTTTTTTTTTTTTTTTTTTTTTTTTTTTTTTACTGTTTTTACCATCTTTTTATTTCTTCTTAATTTACTTTATCTGTTTTATTGACTGTTGTATTATCTTCCACATTTTACTGTTTTTGATTCTTTCAGCTTATTGAATGTGGAGGCTGAACACATAGCCCTCAGGGAAGAGCTGTGAGGCTAACCCAGGCCCAGCCTGAGGCTGGAGGCTCTGCCTGCTTGGGATGGCCCTCCTATCTAAAATAATTAATTGGTGCAATACAGGAGATCTTGGGGTAACATTCTCTCAGGAAGATACCAGGTTTGCTTATAGTGATCACACACTAGAAAGGCCGGAAGAGCCTGGCTTTCTCACATGGTTCGCCTCTGAACTGCTCTGTGTGCACCATGTCATCTAAAATTCACCATCACTAGACATTAGACCAAGGCTATCAAGAAACCAAACTGCTTGCCAGGGTGGGAGCAGTGGGTAGGAAATTTCACTTTGGCTCTCAACATACTTCCTCAGGTTTAATTTTAATGAGATACCAGGTGGTCTTGAACCTTGTAACAAATGTCCCTGGGAAAAGGCACAAGAGGGTCTTCTAAAACTCTCATTCATTTATTTATTTGCTAAATACACATCGAGAACCTGCTCTGTGCCATGAATTATGCTAGGCAATGACAATAAAGTGAAGAGAAAAAGGAGCTAGGTTCTTTGCTGTCATAAAGTTTATAGTCTAATGAAAGAATATTTACTTGACTGTGACTTTTCTGCTAGGCCTTCCCTTTAGGCAAGGTTACAGGAAGATTATTATATCAGAGGCTGCTAGCTGTCCCCCAAGTATCTGTTTTTTTTCCCATCTAGAGTAATACAACTTTTAGCTGAGAAGATGACAACCAATCAAAAGACTGCATTTCCTAGTCTTCCTTGCAACTAAGTATGGCCAAGTACCTAGGTTCTGCCCTATAGGACCTAAGCAGAAGTGATACATACAACTTCCTTGTTCTGCCCTATAGAACCTGCACAGAGTTATATAGGTACTTCCAGATCATGTTCTTAGCAAGAAAAGGTATATTCTTCCCATTCTGTCTTTCTCCCTTCTGCTGGATGGAATGTGAGCATGGTGGCGGGAGCTGTGGCAGCTATTCCAAGCCATGAGATAAAAGAAAGGCATTGAAAAAGGAGTCCGGGTCTCTGACTATGCAGCCCCCATAACACTCTGCACTGCTTCTTCTTGGATAATTACGGAACAGACTAATAAACTGCTATCTTCTATAAGCTCAGGAAGATACCAGGTTTGCTTATGGTGATAACACATTAGAAAGGCCGGTGTTTGTTACAACAGCTGAATAAATTCCCTAATTTAGCATATAGGTCTCCCCTAAAACTTTTCTTTATTTTGAGATGAGCCTGGAATCTTATCTTTCTAAGAACTTTCAGAGAAGAATTAGATATATCCCTCCTGGGTTACTTCTGCAGGCAAGAAAGAGAGTTCTACCTTGTCACCAGAGTGCATGAGGAGGAGGGATCTGCCTTATTTCATGGCTGGACCTCTGCGTCTACACAATCCTCCTCACTGTGTCCTGTTCTCTTGAGTCCTGGAAACGTAAGGTAGGTCTTAGCACTTGTTCCGACTTTAAATCTTTTTCATGACAAACTATTTATGCAAGCCGAAGAACCTATTCCGTTAAGAAAAAAAACCCACCTCTCATCAGTGGCATCTACACCATGGCCCTGATCCCACCCCTCCACCAGCAATGTGTTTCTTCTCCAAATTTTCTACTATTGGCTTAGAACTCCAAGCTGGCCCTTAGAATGTTTACTTCCATGCTCTCTAGTCACATTTTCAGTAACTTCTCCAGTGGTCAAAGCTCCCTTCTATCCGCCCTGCCCCTCTGCAGACAGAGACTGTCACAGAAGCCTACAGATTCCTTCATCACTGATAGCTGCAGCATCCTAATGCTGTGAATTCAGGCTTGCTTCTATTTAATCAGGTTACAGTAACCCTTTATATCAGTCTCCTCAAGTTGTTATGACAAGATACTATAGACTGGGTGGCTTAACAAAGAAATTCATTTCTCACAGTTCTGTAGACTAGAAATGCAAGATCAAGGTTCCAGCCAGCTGAGTTCCTCATGAGAGCTCTCTTCCTGGCTGGCAGATGGCCACCTGTGCCTTCACATGGTGAAGAGAGCTGCTGTCCTTCATCATGGGCCTCATCTTTCATGGCCTCATCTAAACCTAATTATCTCCCAAAGATCCCACTTCCATATACCATCATATCTGGGGATTAGGACTTCAACATATGGACTTGGGGGAGACATAAACATTCAGTTCATAACACCCCCTCATCTCCACTCCTCTCTGTCTAGTTCATTGCTACATCTTCAGACTCTAAAATAAATTAATTGAATCATAATCCTGCATAATTCTAAACTGCCAAAGGATAATGGTAGCATCCTTCCAGAAGATTCCTTGAAGTTACCTCCTGATAGCTAAGGTATTTCTCCCGGCATGGGGCTGAATTTGGTTATCAGTAAAAACTCCTATTACTTCTTACTTTAAGATGTAATTGTATAATACTATAAAGAGGAGCAGATTCTACAAAGTAATTTTATTTCTAAGAATTAGGCCCTTTTCTTTACATTTCTATGTGGAAAATGAGGCAAAGGTGAATTGGCTATTTCAATATTAATGTCACTAAGCTTCCAGATCTCTCAAACTGTGGTCAGTCTGTGAGAGCATCTGTGGTGAGTAAGCACCCGAGATGATCACCACGATGATCCCCACCTCTTGGCTTTTGCCATGGTGTAATCATCTCCTTCCGACTGAGTGTAAGATGGACTTAGTGACTGATTTCTAATGCACAGTATAAGGCAGAAGTGACGATGTGTGATTTGGAGAAGTCATAAAAGACAGAGTGGCATTTGGATTATTTGCTCTGGGGGAAGCCACCTGCCATGTCCAGTGGCCCTATAGAAAGACCCACACTGTGAGGAACCTAAGCCACCTGCCTGCAGCCATGTGACGGTCTTAGAAGCAGACCCTCAGCCCCAGTCAAGTGTTCAGAGACTGCATCTCTGGCCACTAACTTCATGAGTGACCACCTCCAAGACCCTGAGCCGGAAACACTCTGCTAAGCCACTGCTGGGTTCTTGACCTTCAGAAACTGTGTAATATGATAATAAAGTTGCTAAGTCAGGGTAATTTATTTGCAACAATAGGTAAAGACATAATAGGTAAGAATGTAAATATTGATAATTCCACATATTTGAAATATATTTAAAATGGGATTGGCCACCTGCAAAAGAATTAGCAAATAGAAATCTGAGAGAATATTTCATGGAAAGCATGATGGAGTTATCTGCATAATCTGTATTCTCCTGAACCGCCTAGCATGACACTGGACACAACATTAGCTAATTGATTAATCAATGACTGTTTATTGAGACTTGTATTGTTTTCTGTTTGCCTTTTTAAACAAATATTTAGTAGCTTCACAAAATTCTTTCTGGACGAAAGAAGAGTGAATTCATTTTAAAAGTCTCCTCCACCCTCATCTTCACACTAGCCATCACATGTTGTCATCTGTTCTCAGTGCATTTATGGAACCCTGAGAGCACCTGTGTTATGGCTCTTGGCACTACATTGTAATTGTCTGTTACTTGCTGTCTCTCTTATTAGGCTGGGAGTCTTTGAAGGCTGAGACTATGACTTACTTATCTTTAGTTTTGGAGCAGAACAGAGCCTCTGGCCCATGGTATAGGCTCAACAAACATGTCTTAAAGAATGAATAAGAATATATTAATAAAGGAAGGATTAAATAAATGAATAAATGAATTGGCTTTGGAAGAAAACTAAGTTGCCTGAGAAAAATTCCATCCCCCTAGGATTTCTGTTCCCCTATAAAATGAAAGGGATTGGACAAGATTCTGTCTAAGACCCCTTTCCATTCAGATGTTCCATTACTTACGATAGAAGCTGGGAGTGGGAACCTATGCCCTTCTATGGCCTTCGAAAAGTAATGTGAGGAAAAAAATAATAAAAATAAGAATGGAAATCAGTGAAATAGGAAACAGACCAACAATGAAGAAAATCAATGAAAGCAAAGGCTGGTTTTTTGAATAGGTCAATAAAATTGATAAACCTCTAGCTAGATTGATCAACAACAAAGGAGGAAAGACATAAATTACCAATATCAGAAATGAAAGGGAGGGACCATCCTTCAGATCCTACAGACATTAAAAGCGTAAGAAGGAAGTATTATTAACTTTATGAATACATATGGAAACTTATGTGAAATGGACAAATTACTTGAAATACACATATTAAACAAAGTCGCCCAAGAAGAAATCGAAAAATTGAATAGCCTTCCATCTATTGAAGATCTGTATTTATACTTTTTTAAAAAACTTGCAAAATTCTATAAATTATTTAAGGATGAAATAATGCTAACCATAATTGTTTTATAAAACAGAGGAGAAAGGAACACTTCCCAACTCATTTTATGAGTCTAGCATTATCCTGATGCCACAAATAAAGATATAATAAGGAAAAAAATAGAGAAATATATTGGAAATAGAAACCAGCAATATATAAAAAGAAGAATACATTAAGACCAAGTGTGGTAGTTCAGAAATGCATGGCATACAGACAATAAAGGAAGAAATAAAACTGTCTTTATTCACAGCTAAAATGATATGTATGTAGAAAACTCCAAGCAATTTACAAAAATCTACTAGAACTAATAAGTCGGTTGAGCAGGGTTGCAGAATACAAGTCAATATACAAAAATCAGTTGTATTTCTATATATTTGTAACAAATTATTGGAAAAGGAAATGAAAAGTTGCCATTTATAGTAGCATCAAAAACATGACATACTTAGAGATAAATTTCATGCAAGATGTGTAAGACATTTACATGAAAAACTATAAAACACTGTTGAGAAAATTTAAAGATCTAAATGAATGAAGACCTATGCCATGTTCATGGATGAAAAGATTCAATATTGTTAAAATGTTAATTCTCCCAAAATTGATCTTTACATTTAATGTAATCCCAATCATAATCACTATTGTAGACTGAATATTTGTGTCCTTTCAAAAAACATTATATTAGAAGGTGGGGCCTTTGGGAGGGGATTAAGTCATGAGAACAGAGCCCCCACAAATAAGATATTAAAAAGTGACAGCTCAGAGAAAAGATGGCCATCTGTGAACCAGGAAGTAGACTCTCACCAGATACTGAATCTGCACTATGAGAAATACATTTCTGTTGTTTAAGCTTTTGGCAAGTTGGTGGTTTTCTGTAACAGCAACCCGAGGGGACTAAGACAATCACCCAGTAATTTTTCCTGAAATTGACAGGCTTATTCTAAAATTTATGTGGAAATTCAAAGGATATAGAATATCCTAAGTTATCTGGAAAAAGAAGAGCAAAGTAAGATTTATATTACTTAACTTCAAGAGCTATTATAAAACTAAGTCAGTTGAGTAGTATTGGTGTAAGGATGAACATATAGATCGATGAAAAGACTAGAAAGTTTAGAAATAGACCCACACATGTTTTGTCAATTGATTTTTGACAAGGCTGCCACAGTAACTTAAAAAAGAAAAGATATCTTTTCAATAAATGATGCTAGGACAATTATATATAGTCTTATGGGGAAAAAAATGCCTTGATCTCAACATTCAAAATACTTAAAAAAAAAAAAAACCTAGAAGTTGATCATAGACCTAAACATAAGAGCTAAAGTAATAAAATTCCAAAAGAAAACATAGGAGAAATCCTTAGTGACCCTTGCGGGTTAGAAAAGATTTCTAGGATACCAAAAATGAAACAAATTTGATTCCATTGAAATTAGAAACTTCTATTCTTTGAAAGAGACTTTTAGAAAATGGAAAAGAAAGTTTACATGTAACAGCTTGGGATAAAGTATTTACAGTATTTATTTCTGACAAAGGACTTGTATTCAGAATATATAAAGAACTCTCACATTCAATAATAAGAAGACAAACAACCCAATTTTTAAAAAATGGACAAAAGATTTGAACAATCACTTCACCCAAGAAAATATATGAATGGACAACAGGCACATTCCACATCGTTAGTTATCAAGAAAATACAAATTAAAACCAGAATGAGATTTTACTAATTCCTATTAGAATGGCTAAAGGAAAGAAGATGGACAACGCCAAGAGCAAGCAAGGGTGCAGAGCAACCAGAACGCTCATTATTGCTGGTGGCCTCATAAAACGCTATAATCACTTTGGAGAATAGTTTAGCAATTTCTTATAAAGTTAACGTACACTAACCATCCAACCCAACAATTCTCCTTCTAGATATAAACCCAAGAGAAATGAGAATATGTATTCACAAAAACTTTTACACTAATAATGAAAGAAAGTTCCAGTTCCAAACTGGAAATAATCCAAATGTTTGTTAACAAGTATGGATAAACAAATTGTGGTAAAGTCACACTTGGACTATTACTGGCAATAAATAATAATAATAAAAAACCTACCAATACACGCAACAGCCAAGTGAAGTCAGACACATAAGTGCCACACTCATCTATGCCTTTGTTTATACGAAAATCTCGAATTTGCAAAACTATTCTATAGTGACAGAAACCAGACTGGTGGTTGCTTGGGCTGGTGGTTGGGGGAGGCTAGCTGCAAAGCGGCAAGAGGGAACCTTCTGGGGGTGATGGAAATATTCTGTATTTTGATCTTGGTGGTGGTTATGTAGTTTGTAAATTTGTCAAAACACAGTAAACTGTACATTTCAAATGGTGTATTTTACTTTAAGTTAATTATGTCTCAATGAAATTAATTTTAAAAGGAAAAAAAAGGGCCATGTTGCCATGTCCTACATTGAAGGAACGTGGTTCGAAGCTGGTCTCAGTCTCCTTCCCATCTCTCTTCAACGTATTTCCAACATCTTTCCCCAAAGCCATAGCAGGGCTCCTTTCTCTGGGGAAGGTTCTTTTCCCAGCACGTCTTCCCACCCGCCACTTCCAGCCACGACCTTTCTTCATCCAGAGTGTCTGTGCTTCCCCAGGTAAGGGCTTGGGACCAAAGCTGAGCAACCTTCGCAAATTGTGTTCAAATAAACACATTAGCCTCCCCAGCTGTTGCTGGGTCCTGGCAAGGGCAAGAGACTGCACCCAGAGCCTCTGGCACCTTTGCCTTCAGACTTCAATACCTCTCATCCTGAGGACCAGGGTCTCTGGCCTGCGCATGAGGTTCCGCAGACCTGCTGGGCTGCTTGGTCTCTTCCCTACCCTGAGTCCCATGTTCTTTTTAGATTCTAGCTTGCTTTGCCCCAAGTCTTCTCCTGGTCCTAAGACATCATCCCACTTAGGAAATCCCAAATAGACCTGTGTAAAAGCAATCCAGGTGGAGAGTGGCTGTGGTAAAGGCCCCACTAAGGACACCTTAGAATCTCTTGAGAAAGGATACCCTGGGCTGGCCAATGTCCCTCCCTGCCAGGCCAGTGACCGTGTAGGGCTGGATGACCTCCTTGTTGCTCACTTATTGATGGACCCTATTTCCTGCCACCATTCAACCACTTCCTGGAGAGATATATACAATCCTTTGGGAGTATAGGGAGAAATCCTAACCAAATATAGGAAAGAAGGGGTGCCAAAAGGGCTGGAAGGCTTGATTAGGGCTCCTTTGCACCCTGTTCAAGGGAGAGGCTGAGGCACGGAATGCAGATGGGAGTGGGACCACAGGCCTCCCGCCAGGGACTGTGAGAGATATGGGCAGCAGCATCCTTCAGGGAGCTGGTCCTTCTACTTGTACATGGCAAAGAGGATGCAATTACCTTGGTCATGGGAATGGCTGGACCCGTCTGACTTGTAGACAATGGCTTGGCCAGAGCATGTGGGCGAGCCCAGGAGACTGGCTCAGGTCTGCAGCTTCCTGGGAGGAAGTGAGGCATTGTTCTGGGGGCTGTGTGGGCCGGCTGGAACTCCACACAATGCAGGGAGCCGTGGGTGCCAGGTCCAGCCCACCGACAATCCTGGAACTTGTTTATTGCTTTAATGACCCCACGTGGATCCACCTGGAAACAGACCTGCTAATGAGCGGAGACAGAGCTGGCATTCCCCCAAGGGAAGCCTGTCGGGCCAGCTCCCCTGGAGGTGCTAAGGGTGTGTGGTCTGAGCCGGGAGAGCTGGGAAGCAGAGACCGGGGTTCTGTCTGGGAAAACCACAGGGAGATGGCATGCTTCTCCATCTCCATCCTCTTCCTGCTGGGAGGTCATGCAAAGGCATAGTGGGGGCAGGGGACCGATTTTGAGAATAAGAGCCATAATTGGGCTTCCCATTTTGGCCTCTGCTCAAAACTGCCGGTGACCTTGACCAATCTTTCTAGGCTTTTTGGGCCTCAGTGTCCCCATCTTTCCTGAAGAGATACAAAAATCCTTCCTGCTATCTCCCCACTTTCCCCAGGCTGCTGGGAGGATAAGGTAAGATCAGACACAGCAACTGCTTTGAACTTGTTGGAAGAAAAACCTTTTAGACATCAAGGCTTTGTACTATTTGCTTCTTTACCCTGTGGCTGGGATCTGGGAGCTTGGGGAGATGTACTGTCTGGGACTTGGTTTTCCTAGACTGTCAGACACCTGCCAGGGACTGAGACAAAATTAAAAACTGCCCCTGCACCAGGACATCTTGGGAGCCAAGGGTGGGCAGCATGAGCGGTGTGCCAGAGCTAGCTCATGCCAGTTCCCAAGAGCATGCTAAATATTTGGGAATGTTAGGTAGCTTGCGATAGGCCATTGTAGAGATTTTAACACCATAATAATCAACAATCTTTACAAATGAGGGCTTTTTCTTTTCTTTTCTCTTTTAGAGCTGGTTTCTCAGGCAGGATCTGTGGAGGTTCCTGTGCTGCCCTAATCCCACCCAGGTCTCACCAAGCAGTCCCAGCTCAGGTATGGTATGTCTACCCTTCGGACACAAACCCCCAGAGACTGGAGGCCTGAGCAGTTAAGAAAGCAGCCCACGTCCAGGCAGCAGAGGGGCAGGAGTGGCCTGTGAGATGGAGGTTCCTGGACTCCAGTGCCAGAGCTAGGAGACTTGTCTCTTGTGCACCACACTGAGTTTAAGAGTCTGGGAACCAAACCAAAATTCCAGTGGTGTGCTGGGGACCAGTGATGCTCTGGGTGTTTCTTTGCCCTGGTTCAAACACAGCAGCGGGTGGGGATGGAGGAATAAAGGGATAAGGATAATAGTTGGGATGGGGATGGGCATGGGGATGAGGATGAAGAAATAGGTTTGGGAGGCCACATGACTTGAACATATCAGGCATCTATGAAGACACGCTTAGAGGGTCCTCATAGCCTAGAGATCACATTATTTAAGGAATTGTTTGTTTGCTTGCTTGTGTTGGGGGAGGGGGTTGTTTCTAATGCAAGAAGTTTCTCTACAGGCCCAAAAGAAGCAATGCCCACAGATCCTGCTGAAGACCTCCCGTGACATGGCAAGCAGTGGGGGATAACATCGTAAAGCTGGAGGAGATAGCTGACAAGGACCTGGGGTGGGGTAGGCGGCTGTGGGCCTGAGCCAGGGAACCTGTGTTCTAGTTCTGGCTCTGCCGTTTGACCCGGGGCAAATCAGCCCCTCTGTGGCCTCTGTCTTCTCACCTGTCCTCTGCAGTCATCAGGAGGCGATCTCTAGGGGGCTGGCTGCGTTCACATTCTCTGGTACGGCCTTCATCTTTCCTGTACCTTGGTTTCTCTAATCAATGTCTCTCCTCTAACGGGGCGGCACATAAGCTCGAAATGAGCTCCCCCCTCTCCTCCAGGGGATGTCTGCTTGTGGCAGAGCACATCTTTCACAGTTAAGGACATTTGCTCCAGGAGGTCCTGGGCTTCCATCTCCGCTCTTGCCTCTTACTAGCTGTGTGACAGGGCAGGTTGACATCTCTGATCCTGTCACCTCATCTGAGAAATCAGAGTAATCAGAGAGCCCTCTCCCCAGGGTTGTTGGAAGAAGTACACGGGACAATCCATGCAGACTCTTGGCACAGACCTGGCACTCCGCGGTGTGCAGCTGTGGCAGCTGTGGTCAGTCCTTCATTCCCTCATTTTAAGCGACATTGCTCTCTGGGTGGGCCCAGGAAAGACCTGCTGCTTAAAAGAAGTAAAAGAGCTTGAATTCCCTATCGGGGGAGGTGATGAATCTCCAGGTGATGTTACCAGGGAATTTCAACCCAGCAAGTGAAAGTCACGACCTCCCTGAGGAGCGCCCCATATTGTCACAAGGATACTGAACAATTGATCTGAGGCGGAGGGGCAGGGCACTGGTGTGGTTTTGACTTGGGCAAGTCACTTAGCTTCTCCTGTTCCCAGTTCTCTTGTTTCTGCAACGGACTCATCTCCACCTTATCGCCCCGGACAGATGAGGTCATGCCGATGAGCAAAACAAAATCAGAATATTTTAGCGTATTCTATAAAATGTATTCTTATCGCAAACAACAATATACTTAATCTCCATGGCCCAGGACAGCCCTGAGAGATTTATTTGTGGGTAAAAGAAGTTTTTCTCTTTCCCGTTCTCTTCCAGGGATGATTTTTCCAGCAGAAGCCTTCGTACCTCAGAGACGGAGCCAAGCTCAATGTCCAGTGTAGTTAGTTCACAGTCCTGGCTTCCACTCGTCCCTCCACTGGGAAATCTAAATGTATTTTTAGGGAACCTCATTCCTCCCGCCCCAGTTTCTTTTCCAGGGCACGCCTGGGAAAGCTCGCAACACTGAGTGGAGGCTACTGCAGGGACCTGCGGAAGTGGGCTCTTTTCTGACCCTGGGCCTTGGTCCTGGGATAGCCGATCAGGCTAGGAGGCCCCGGAACTGAGATGGCCAGAAAGACAAAAGACATGGCCCTGACAAGGAGAGTGAGAAATGCAGTGAAGTCTAAGGATGGGAGATACAACTGCGAGGCCCCCAAGGAGTGCACACGGGTAAACAGCCCAGCCGCTGTCCCTGGTCTACCTCCAGCCAACGGAAAGCAGGGGCCAGGTCCCTGGCAGGCCCGCTTCAGCTTCAGCAAGCTGGCGGCGGGGCTGGCGGCTGACTAGTTCCTCTGGGAGTGGGCTAAATAACCTTGAGCTATACCAATAAAGATCAGTGGTGACCTCATCACCCATCCCCAATTCCAAAGCCCCAGGGGGTGGGCCTCTTCCCCTGGTCCCTCCAGGTTTAAGTATCCACACTGTCTTGGGACTTTGGGAGACTCAAAAGAGAAAGATCTGCAAATAATTAAGCCAGGGAATGGCTTTCATGAATGAAGTGTCTGTGGGCGTGGGGTGGGGGCAGAGAATATGCCCCCTCAGTGCATCTGTGTGGGTTGGGCATGGGTGGGGCAGAGAACTGCAGCAGAGAAGAGAGGCAGCAGAGGCAGACAAGGGCTCTGGGACCAGAAGAAAATGATGAGCCCCAAGAGTCCTTCCCTCTGCCCAGGAAGGCAGCCCCCGTGGAGGAAGCTGCCCCCTGAGGATCTGTCTTACGCGGGCCTTCCCTCCAGCGTTCGTGGCACCTTTTCAAACAGTACCATTGTTGTCAGTATCCTTGGAGGGACTCAGAGAGCTCAACGCAATACTAAGCAAGTCAGCACAGTTATGATACTCACCGCTACAGTACACGTCGCCGCTGATCTTTATTGTTATGGCTGAAGGTTATGTAACCCACTCCCAGAGTCCAAGAAAGCTGTCTCTTACTCACCTGGACTTGTCACCACTGGGGCAAAGCTATCCCTCTCTGACACCATCCTGGCAAAGTCTAGTGTGCTCTGCAATGCCTCTCGCCTCTACCTGGCAGCCTCTCACACGACTCGCCCAAGTCCACGTTCTGTATGACACACATCACCAAAATAAACGAATATGCACAGAGGAGGCAAAGATCAATTTCACACGTGATCCAAACCTGCAAAGGATGCACTTTTAGCCCACAGGTTACACACCCTGCTAGGACCTGGACCACACCGATGCGCTGTCCTTAGAGGAGTTTTGGGTTGCAATTCATTTGGCCTGGTCTTTCGTTTCTAACAGAGGTAGCTGTAAGGTCCCTAATGGGATTTTCATATCTCCTCCACCATATTTGCTCCTGGATTCCTTACTAACCCCTTTAGAGCCACAGCCTATTAGCGTCTGACAGAACAGTGCAGGTCATCGAATCCATTTTCCAGATGAGGAAATTGAGTGTTTTCCTTACCCAAAGCGGGCTCCCTGGACTCCCATTTGCTTTCTCAATTTTTTTTCCTAGTTAGGTATGTCTTTATTGATGATAGTTTTACAGGTACCCCATATCACATGTTAACATGTTGTTAACAGGATGGTGGAGGCCCACCCTGGATTAAACTGTCGCCCCAAGCAGCCCACACAGAAGACAGAGCACAAGTTGCCTGTGAGCCTGGGACCCATCCCCCACTCTAGAACTGAGGCTCTGCTGTGTTTTAAATTACCTTGGTATATTTATATATTAGTGTTCTTTTCTATTTAAAAAAGGCTTTCCTATTGTGCTTCGGCTCACTGGGGCAATGCTGTTCTTCTGGTTGTGCCGATAGGCTTTTCAATCAAAAACAAGAAAAAAAATCCACATGTTTCTATTTCTTTATATATCTCTGCTTTTTCAGGAAAATAAATATTTGTTGAATTGAATTGGAAAAATTTTTGAGAAAAATGTTTTTTGTACCTTGTGCGTTTTGCTGTTATTGTTGTTAAATAAGTGCTTTCGGTGACAGGCCTTTTGTTCTGAGAGAGGGCTTTTTATGTTGGGATGGGGGTGCTGTGCGTCCAGGGGACTGTGCTGGGAGTTTCAAAACAGGAGAGTCTTCAATAGTGCAAGCCAGCAATGGCCCCCCTTCTTCCTCTCCTTCTCCCCCACTCTGTTTCTGCTTCCCAATTCATCTATTCCCTTCTATCACGCATGCTGTCACCTGCCACTTGGCTTTCCCACCGTATGTGGTGGAAAGCAGGGAAGATAAGGCAGGTTTGAGTCCCCTGCAGAAGAGCAGAGGTCCCACAACCACTGGAAACGCCACAGAGCCCTTTAGACGCTGTGGGAGGGGCAGGAGAAGCAGCAGCATGTCTCTAGAGATTAATAGAAAGCTGTCCTGGGGTGCAAGTGCCTGGCCATGGAGCTCACCCCTTCGCCCAACCCCTAGGGCTATTTCCAGTGTCTGCGATTCACCTGGCTCTATCAAGGGTCATTTCACACTGTGAGTTTCACTTAGGTGGAAACACTAATGTATAAGGAGGTGCAGAATGGGTCCCAGCCCTTCCTCAGCCAGCAGGGAGCAAGGCCCTGGGGAGAGAGGTAATACCATGTGGGTACAAGCCAACCCCAGCCACCTCTCATAGGGCCTTCGCCTTTCTCGTGATTTATCGCTCCACTTACCAAGTGCCTACTGAGTACTGCACAAGCTCAGCACTCTGCCAGGCCCCTGGGGATGCAATGGTGAAGGCAATAGCCCAGAACCCCCAGAGTTCAACATCTTGCACGGTATGTACACCCAGACAACAGATTGCATCAATGGGTGGTAAATGTTATGATGAAGAAAGCTCTGGGTGTTATGGGGGCACCTGACTCAGGCAGCTGAACTTTCTCAGTAGGATGTGTAGATTTTCATCAACTGAGAACAAAAGACAAAAGGGGAAAGACATTCTCGGAGAAATCACAATGTGTGAAACAGAATGATTCAAAAGCAACTTCCAGTAGCTCAGTCAGACAGGAGAGATGGCTGTAGGGAAGTGATGACAGGAAGTGAGAGCTGGTTGGACTCATTTATTTATGTCAAGCACTGTTTTGGGTGCTGAGCAAGAGACAAGTTCCCTGATCTCATGGAGACAGAGAGTAAAACCAACCCAAGGTATCAGAGTGATAAATGCGAAGCAGAGAATTGCTGCAGGAAGCATGAAAACAAATGACACAGGCACCACTTCGGGCTGGGGAGCTAGAAGAGCCTTTCTGGAGAGAGCTGGAAGGCAGGAAAGTTGGCCACATCCACATCACGTGCACCGGGCAGAGGAAAGCACTGCGAACGAGTCCCCAGTCACCACGGCTGTTTAAGGACCTTTGAAGTGTGGAATTGCTTTCAGGGATCCCCTCGCTCATATCTCACTAGCCCCTTCAAATAGTTATTGCTGCATAACAAGCCATCCCCAAATTCATGCGATGAACATATTATTTCACACAGTTTCTGAGGATCAGGATTCTGGAAGGGGCTTAAGTGGAATGTTCCGAGCTTAGTGTCTCTCCTCCTTGCCATGAGGACTTCTCCACAGGGCTACTCACAGCATGGCAGCTTGCTTCTCCCACAACGAGTAATCCAAGAGAGAGACAGAGATAACACACCCCAAACAATGGCCAAGGTCTTCGACAAGCTGTCTCAGAAGTGGCATACCATCACTTGAGCCATGTGATATTGGTGCACTGTGAGAGGGACTACACAAAGGTGTGAACAGCTATCATGGAACAGGGATCACTGGTGCCATCTTGGAGGCTGGCTACCCCTGGGCTCGAATGTTCACATTCCCCCCTCATGCAAAATATACCCATCCCTTCACAAAGAGCCAAAAATCTTGCTTCGTTATAGCATCATTATCTAAATCAAGCCCAGGTGCAGAAAAGGACCCTCAGGTCCAGCTCCCATAAATGTTCCTCCCTGCCAGTTAAACAAGGAGATGTTATCTGGCGCCCCCAACACACCCTATGTACAATGTGAGAGAGGCTTAAGATAGCTGCTGCATATATTCCTCTTCAAAAAGAGGAAAAATGGTCCTTAGCAATTCTGAAATCCAGCCAGGCAGATGGAAGAGTTCTCCGTGGTTCTTGGCTTTCCCCTCTGAGCTCTTGGTTCTGACCTCAGTGTCATCCTTCCTTTTCCATGAAAGCTAGCATGTGTTTGCAAATGAGTAGTTTTTCTCAGCTTGCTTCCTGCCAAAATGAAAAGCCCTCTTCATTTTGTGTTGTCTCTATAGTGTATGAAAATACTTAGAGGGAAAAAAAGACAGCTCAGAGCCTAAACTACAAAATCAGTTTGGGAAACGGTAGCAATTATTATTAAAGGGAAGAGTCTCGCTGGGTGTGGAAGACAGAATAATGGCCCCCTAAAGACGTTCACAGCCTAATCCCTGAAAACGATGAATGTGTTCTTTATATAACAAAAGGGACTTGGCTGTTGTGATTAAATTAAGGATCTGGTGATAGGGAGATGATCTTGGATTACCCAGTTTTGCCCAATGTAATCATAAGAATTCTTATATGTGGAAGAGGGGGGCAAGATATTTGGAAGAGGAAGATCTGATGGCGGACGCAGAGTGATGCATAGAGTCGTGCGATTGTTGGCATGCAAGGTGGAGGAACACAGCCATGAGCCACAGAACGCAGGCACCCTTGAGAAGCCTAAATAAGCGAGGACAGAGATTGTCCCCAGAGCCTCCAGAAGAAGTGCAGCCCTGCCAACTCCTTGATTTTAGCCCAGTGAGCACCATTTTGGATGTCTGACATCCTGCAGTGTAAGATAATAAATATGTGGTGTTATAAGCCACTAAGTTTGTGGTCATTTGTTATAAGAGCAACAGGAAATGAATATAGGGGGTACTGGTGCCATTTAAGATATAAACAGGTAGAAGAAGATTTGGGGACAAGATATACATTTTGAACATATTAAGTTTATGGAGCAAGAAATAGCTGGATACTCGAGGCTGGAGCTCAGGAGGGATGCCTGGGCTGGAGAAAGAGACCCAGGATTCCAGGAGCTATAGAAGCCATAGAAATGAATGAAAGATGAGAGCGAGAAAAGGGGAAGGATAGAGGATCCTTAGAGGCAGGCCAAGAAGGAGAAGCAGAGGCACCTTCGAAGGAGAGAGAGGAGGGACAATTAGTGAGGATTCACTAGAGGATTCATGTCCCCTAACCAAGGTGGTAACGTGATGACATATTAGGTCGTTTCATTTCACTTATCCCCTGGGGCCTGCTCTTTATGTTCCAGGTTGCCTGAATCCCCTGTTTGTCTGGCAAGCCTCATGAGACGGGATCTCATGCTCCCAGGGACCCAGGGAGGAGCGGTTGGGGGAAGAGCAGCCAAACCTGCCTCTGTGGCAGCCGTCCCATTGTCCTGGGAGTGCGGCCCAAGACCTGGCTCACGTCTCGGGAGCACATCTTGGCATCCCCGTGGAATAGAAGGGCAGAGGGACCATCATGGTGAAGCTGTCTTTTTTAGTTCTGTGGCACTTAGCCCAGGGGCCTAGATTTATCTTGCACTGAGTGAACAATACACAGCCCTTCATCTGGGGGCAAGAGGAGGCCCACATGGGGGACCTGAGCAGAGCCAAGAGGTCCAGGTCACGCTAGGGAAGGAGAGAACTCCTTTTAGGGTGTTTCCCTTCTAGATGGAGGCCTTGGTGATTCATCTTCCCTGTTCAGCTGTAGAGGCTAAAGGTTCCTTTAAGCCTCCTTCCTTATGAAAACATCCATATGCAAGTTTATCATTTAGGAATGCTTTTCAATGACAAGAAAGAGAAAAGCCAGCAACTAATTGTCTATTATATATCAATAAAGCTGGGAGAAAATTAAAAAAAAAAAAAAAGGAAAGAAAGAGAAAAGCCAGCTAACAAAGGCTTAGATAAATTGTGATTTATTTTCTTTACATAACAAAACTTGTAGAGGTTGTCAGTAGCCAGACATTGGTTTAGGTCATTATAATATTAAAGAAAACATCTTGTATTTTTCTTGGCCTTTCTCTCAGAGTCACAATATGGATGCCATAGCTCCAGGCATCACGTCCCCATTTAAGGGGGGGTGGCAACAGGGGGAAGGGGTAATGCCAGATACATCTGTCTCTTTTTTTAAAAAGCCAAAAAAGTTTTTGCTTATGTCTAATTTGTCCAGGATACTGTCAAAGGTCTCCTACAGCTACAGAAGACAAAAAGGTGGCTTTAGTTTTTCCTGTCTGTAGGGTAGAGAATGATAAAGGAAAAGAGGTTTGGAATGGTGTAGGGCAGCAGTCCCCAAGCTTTTTGGCACCAGGGACCAGAGCTCCTCTGAGAATCTAATGCCTAACGATCTGAGGTGGAGCTGAGGTGGTGATGCTAACGCTAGGGAGTGGCTGCAAATACAGATGAAGCTTTCTCACTTGCCCGCCTCTCACCTCCTGGTATGTGGCCCAGTTCCTAACAGGCCACAGACTGGTACTGGTACTGGTCTGCAGCCCAGGGACTGGGGACCCTTGGTGTAGGGTAAGCCAGTCTATTACTAAAGGAAAGTTTGTTGATTCAAATAGCCTCTCCTGCAAAGAGAGGTTTTGTTCCATTTGAGGGCAACTGGGGTATAATGGACCTTTTACCCCTGTCAGGGACACCTCACCCACCACAGGTGGACCCTAGATGATGTCCAGGCACTTGGCACCACGGGCTACAGCCCCCTAATCTCTCCCTCTCTGGGGTTCCTGTCTATAGAACCACACCGCTGAAGGAGATGGAGAAGATGACATGTCGTAACTTTCAAGTAATAAAACTGAGAGCTGTTTTTTGAGGCCAAAGATAGCTGTTCAGTTAACTGAGGAAAAAGGCAGACCAGTTGCCTGAGATGGTGACTAGTTCTCACCTTTCAACCCGCTGCTAGGCCTTGGCGAGAGAGCTGGTCCCAGGTGCAGGGGCCATGAGGGCCTCCTTATGGGCAACTTTCCTTCTCTACTCATCTCTGGCTCTGTCTTCACCTGGTCCCACCTGACAGCCACACCTGTTTACCCTTAGCTTGAGCTGCCCTCCCATTCAGTCCTATGCAGATGGAGCATCTCTGAAGCTGACTGTGTTGACATCCACCTCCTCCCTGCCCACCCACATACTGCCCACCCCACTGCAGCAGGCTGGCGGGGAGACCCAGCTCCCTTACCGCAGACCCTACTGGGAAGATTCCCCAAAGCGATGTGCTGCTATTAGATGTGGTGAAAGAGTGTGGAGGGAAGGCTTGGCCCATTCCCTCTGGGAGGGGATCAGGATTTGGGAAAAATCCAGACGGAGCTTCAGGCATGACTCACACTTGATGTTCTGTGAGTGTCTGTCCACGTGAAGAGAAGTCAGCCACCCGCCCACTCTCAGTCACACCTGGAGGTCTCCTTCTGCTGGGCTGAAGGAAGCCCCTTTGGCGTGTGCTTTAGGAGCTGAACCTTCCTGATGCCAGCGCCCAGCCTGCCTGGGGCAAAGCCAGAGCAGGAGCCTAGCCCAGCAAAGACACTGCATCTCTTAGTGATTAATGGACAAGGGTCACCTCACACTGACTCCTTCCCCGAATCTGAACTGTCTGGGCTGGGGGGAGGGGTGCAGGGTAGGGAGGAGCTAATCCAGAAAAGATTTCAAAAGGTCTGGTTTGGACTCTCTGCTGTGCGGGTGAGGGTGTGGGCAAAGGAGGAAAGGGACCCTTTTATCAACTGTTGGTATGGATAAAAATTGGCTTAACATTTTTGGAGGACAATTTGGCTTTACCTACCAAATTTCAAATAGGCATGTATATATCTCTGCTGCAGATTATTTCCACACACATATGTTACCAAGGTTATTCTGAGCCTGGAGCAGGACTTGGGGGAGTTGGGGGACATATACTTTTTTACCTCATATACTTTTATATTTGCATTTCTTGATGATGAGCATGTGTTACCTTTCTAATTATAACATTGTATGTGTGACCGTCATCTGCCTGGTTCAAATGTATTATCAGTGTAGGTAAATATATTATTAATTTAGGGGAGAATTCTGGCCTGGGAACCCCCACATTCCACAGACTGAAGTTTTTAAGAGTTGGGAGGGGTCACTAGGGACAAGACTTACCTGGTAAGGGCATTTGGGGGTCCAATCAAGGGGGCAGAGCATCCACCTTCTTTGCTTGGGTGGCCTCACACCTCTCCCCTGAGAACGGGGCCCCCAGCACCCAGTTTATTAAGGTGAAGAAATAGAAAATAGGAAGATAAAAGCAATATAATAGTTCATTAAAAAGACAAAGTAAATTAAAAGAACTAAAAAGATGATTGAAATGATGTAAAAAGGGGTATGAAACTAAATGATAAAATGCACTAAAAATAACCCCCAATTCAGCCCTCAGCTCTCCAGCGGTCAGCCCTGATGTTGCCCAGCACAACCCCTGGTCTCCAGGAAGTCCCTGTTGTCCTGACTGCAGTGACCTAGGGGGGCGGGCTGGGGAGGCAGGGCCCCCTCTCCCACCCAGTCCCAAGCAAGGGCACAGGCTGCTCCCTAACTGCTCACAGCTCACGTGGAATCGGGGCGACTGCTCAGACAAAAGCTGGGTGAAGGAATGGGGATGTGGGAAAAGCGAGCTAGGACCAGGTGTGCTCTGGCATCCCCAGCCCCTCAGGCTCAGCCTGCTCATCTGCTCCCCAGGCCCGCCTTCTCCTTCCTCAAAAAGCAGGGTTGGGGAGGCGGGCTGGATATCCAGACTTTCTTATTGGGGATCATCAGAGCCCCAAAGCACTGTCAGGCCCACCTCTCTCAGGTCTCCCTCCCTCTCGGGGTCTGCCTCGTCCAGGGGCAACTGACAGAATGTGCAGAGCCTTGGACAATAGGGATAGTCTAGGACTTGGCCCAACTCTGAGTAGAGATTTAACCAGCCTCTCTCCATTCAATACACTCCCCAAAGTTGGCTTTCTTCAGCCACTGTAAGCCCATGAGGAGATGTCAGCATTCCCCGCAGGTGGGTGTCAAAGGACATCTCTGCCAGGCCGGGGAGAATTAGTGGCTGGCCCTCCTTCTGGCAGCTTCCTCTCTGTGCCCCATGTAGCTGCAGCTCGAACAAGACCACAACCTCACTTGTCTCTGTGACTTCCAGGAACAATATCTTCTACATCCCTACAGAAAAGAAACATCTGTCATCAGGGGAAGGATTAAACACGCTTGCTGCCTCCTTACCACGGAGTATTCTTGAGCTTGTGACAGGGTGATGTGCACTTATATGTGGGGACAAGGAAGGGTTTAGGCATCCAGGGTCTGGTCTCCCAGAACAGAGAAATCTTTGCCCAGAACTAAATCCCCACCACTAAGAACAGTTTCCTACTTTGAGACTCAGTGTTTTCCGAGGCTTCAAAACTTCTAGAACCAATTCTTGGTTAAGGCTTCAGCTTAAATTTTGAGGGCTCCCACCCCCCAGAAATCTCCTCAGGGAAGAAAACTTTCCCAAGTTCGAAGCAATCTGGATCGGAGGGAGGGGCAAGGGATAAACTAGTCCTGCTTGCTCCTCCAAACCCACGTCTTCTCCCAGTCACTGAAAAAATAGCACAATAACGATAAAAACAAGAAGATGAGATGAGATAAAAGAATGTAATATAAAGTTATAAAGGACAAAACAGAGATAAGGAATGATAAAGGACTAACAGATTAAAAGGATAAAAGAGAAAAATATAATCAACAACTTATAAGATTAGGAGCTGTGGTCATAAAAACAAAGGTTTACAACGTTCAAATAGACCGAGGCAATCTGCAGTCTCAGGGTCAGTCTCAGGGACGGCAGCAGCCAGCGCCTCCAGGGCTTCCCTGCCTCTCAGAGTCAGGGGTTGAGCCTGGACTTAGCAGGCTCCAACTTTCCTGCTAACCCACACGTCACTGCTTAAACATGGGACTTTCGCTTCTGATTTCAGCTGATATCTATAGGGGATATCCAATCCATCTTTCCACTAAGATTTCCCAAAGCAAATTTGACTAATGAAGTATAAGTACATAATGCCTAGTTCTCAACTCTGAAATCCCAAAGCCCTTATTTGGAGACATAACCAGATCTGGCCTGCACTCATTTGGCGGCAAAACCTGACCTAAGCTGGAGTGAAGCTATTTATAATGAACAAGCACTCGTGCATTTCCTTGCAGAAATGTTGATATGTTTGATTACAGGGTTCTCTCTCTTTTTTTTTTTTCAATGCCTCCTACAGCACCTGGTCTTCCTAGGTGGTCTCCCATCCAACACTAATCAGGCCTGACCCTGCTTAGCTTCCGAGATCAGACGGGATTGGGCACGTTCAGGGTGGCATGGACGTAAGATTACAGGGATCTAATAGAGACCCTACACAGGGAGCTGCATGCACCTGAATCATCTCTCTAAAATTCTGAAACATATCTGGTCCCAAGTTTTCAAATAAGAGATTGTTGACCTGAATTATAATCCTCCACCAGATATAACAATGGGTATAAAAGTTGTGGCACACTCACATAGTGGAATATTATACAGCAACGACAATGACTTATCTCCACTACTACAGCAAAATGTCAAGAGAAAGAAGCCGGACACAAAAGCACACCGTTGAGAGGCTCCAGACCAACTTGCTCGTGTTTGTTCACCTCTTAAAATCTATATATAAAGTTCAAACACGAGACACCTAATCAAGCAGATGTCTTTCATCAAATATAGGCCAACTCGGAGAACGCACTGCTGACCCCGATGCTTACAGCTCTGTGTCTGTGGAAGGCCAGGGTGCCGTGCTCCCTCCCTCTCTGCCTCCCTCGCTCCGCCTTTGTTTTCAGCTCGTCTTTGCTTTCCCCGGGTGGAGCGGCTCATGGGATGGTGGCAATCTTGTCTTTTTATGCTTTTGTCCCATCTCCATTTGGGGTCTTCTCCACCCTCTCCCTGGCCGCTCACACGGGCGTTTCATCTTCCTTCCTGCCCTCTCCTCCTTGGCTGCCTGGCTGCTGATCCCCATGCGGCCCGCTCTCTTCCTGTCCTTGTGTCTCCACTGTCTGATCCTTGGGATTGGCTGGTTTTAGGCTTTTGTTTGGGCCGCAGGGCTTTCTCTCTGCTTCTGCCTCTCTCTCCCACCACCCTCCCTTCCTTCCCCCTCTTCTCGATGTCCTTTGTGGGACGTGCACTTTTATCTCCCTTTGATTTGCTCTCTCTTCTTTGTAGAGGGAGAATGAAAGGCTTGCTAATTGTAGCAGGAGGGCAGTGACTCCCAGTTCCCCTTCCCAGAGTCTTCCCCACCAGGCTGAGCAGGAAGAGAAATGAGGGCAGTTCAGACTCCCACCTGCCCCGCAGTCAGCTCCAGATCGCTCTTCCCCGTGGGCAGCCCGGGGCCCTCGCCACTCGCCCTTTTCTGTATTCACTGCACACGGATGTGTGCCAGCCAGCATGCCAGCTGCTGGGCACAGAGCAGAGAACAGGGGAGATGTGCCATCTGCAAAGTCACAAGTCATAGCAATAAAGTGGCCCAGGGCTGAGAGACCACACTTAGAATGGGGGTGGGGCCATCGATGAGAGAGTGATGCCTACGCTGGGAAATGGGTCAGGGGAGAGGAGGGAAGGAAGCCTACCCCTAAACAGAGAGCACTCCGTCTAATGAGCATGAAATTCATGACGTAAATTTATGAAGCATAAGTGCTGGGGGCCGGTTGATGGAGTCTTGAAAGGAGCTTGGAATTTTTCGTAAGAATGCAGGGAAGTCACATAAATGTTTTAGATGGGGATGTGACAGATCCTATGTGTGTTTGGGGTCGTGTGAAGAATAGACTAGAATAGAGCAAGACTGGAGGAAGGGTTATGAAGTGTATTCGTTTCCTATTGCAGATGTAACAAATTATCACACATTTAGTGGCCCAAAACAATATAAATGTATTATCTTACAGTTCTAAAGGTCAGAAGTCCAAAGTTGGATTCACTGGGCTGATGTTAAGATGTTGGCAGGACTGGCTCCTTCTGGAGGTTTGAGTGGAAAATCTATTTTCTTGTCTTTTACAGCTTCCAGAGTCCATCTGCTTTCTCTGGGTCCTGGTCCCACTCTTCATCTTCAAAAGACATCACATCGATCTCTGCTTTTGTCATCACATCCTTTGTCTATGTCTGGCCTTCCTACCTCAGTTCATAAGGACCCCTGTGACTACACTGGGTCCACTCAGATAATCCAGGATAATATTCTCATCTCAAGGTTTTTAACTGAGTCACAAATGGCAAAATCCCTTTGCCACGTAAGGTGGCACCTTCACAGGTTCTGGGAGTTAGGACATGGACATATTTCAGGGCCATTGTCCTGCCCACCATGGGATGCTATTACGGTATTTCAGGCAGGACATAATGATAGCTTAATTGAGTAGTAGCAGTGAAGATGGAGCCACGGGGATAGATTTGAGATGATTTTAGGAAGCTGACTAATCGGTTGTGGGAGGCGAGGGGGAGGGATGAGCAGGGATCATTTCTAGCTTTCAGGATCCAGTAACTACCAGATAGGAATATCACTTACAAGACAGAGACTAGAGAACAACTAGGTGTGGGGAGTCTAACACAGGGGGAGGAGAGTTTGAGCTATCTCGCTGAGACATCCAAAAAGAAATGTCCAGAGGACAAGTGGGTATGTATCTGGAGTCCAGGAGAAAGGTCTGAGAGGGTGATATGAGTTAGAGTAGAGGTCAGAAAATTATAGCTAGCAGGTTGGCAGCCTGTTTTGCAAATAAAGTATTATCAACACATTCATCTATGCATTGTCTATGGATGCTTCTGCACTACAGGCACAGAGTAGAACATTTCAATAGAGATCATTCGTCCCATGAAGCCATGTGGCCCTTTCTCAAAACATATTCTCAAAACTCCTGGCTTGGAGAATCATTAGCCCAAAGGTATATAAGAGTATAGGATGGTCCAGAGAAAACATGAGGAGTGAGAAGAGCAGAATGCTCAAGAAACCCAGCATTCAAAGAACAGGAATAATATAAGGAACCATAAATGGATATTAAGATGTCAGAGACATAGGAAGACAACCAGGAGGATTGTCTTGCTGCAGAAGATAAGTGTGGCAGTTTAAAAACAGTCCACAAATTCTCTGATACTGTAGGGGATCGGAATATGCCACCCTAAAATATGCCACTTTGACGTAAGGATTATTTTGAGCTGAAGACAATGGAGAAACAACAAATATCAAAAAAGTCCCCTTGTTCTCCCCCACTAAAAGCAGGCTTAGGCTCTTAATCACCAGAGACAGTACTGAGAGAATTCTATATAACAAACTTTACCAACACAACCCTTATCTTCCATTAGTTTTCCTCATATGTAAGTTTGCCACTCTTGGAAGTCTAAACTCTTTTTCTTTGTCTTATCACTTCTCTGCAAATTTATTGGTTTTTGTTAAGATGCTACAAGCCTAAATTTTAATCATCTCTTTGAGTTACTCATCACTGTTTCTTCTGCATATGTTAATAAACTTTTTCTCTTTTAAATCAATCTTTAATCAATTTAATTTGCAAGGCCCCAGTGAATGAACCTAACAGGATAGAGGAAATAGGTTTGATCCTCTCCCTTTAAAGGGCAGAGTCTCATTCTCCTCTCCTTGAGTATAGGCTAGACTTAGTGACTCACTTCTAAGAAATAGAATAAAGTGGAAGTGATAATATGTGATTTTGGAGACTCAGTCATAAAAAGACGGCAAATTCCTCCTTTTTCTTTCTAGAGGAAGTTATGTGGTATTGCGAGGACTCACAAACATCCTATGGGACATCCATATGACGAGGGCCTGAGGCTTCCTGCTGAGAACCAGAGGGGAAATGGGACCTCCTGCCCAAAGTCATGTGAATGAGCCATCTTGGTGGGTCCCCCACCTAGTCAAGCCTTCAAATGATTGCAGCCTCAGAGAACATCCCAGCTGCAACGACATCGGGGACTTTGAACAGAACCACCCAGCCAAGATGCTCCGAAATTCCCACCCTACAGAAACTGTGAAATAATAAAGACTTACCGTTTTAGGTGACTAAAATTTTAGAGTAATTTGTTTCACGACACAGATAACTAATGAAATCAGGAAGTGTTTCAAGGGATGAGTGATCAACCATGTCCATGAAGCTAAGAAGTCAAGCAGAATTTAGCAGGTTGTGCCACAACTACCTTTGGTGGGCACTGAGTCCTGTCGACTGTCCCGGAGTCGAGGACGTCTGACCAGGCTTTTGTGAGGGCTCCTTGGCCGGGAGGAGTCCAACTGCGGGAAACAAGCTTTCGTTTGTTCACTTACTTAACGCTGGAGAGAAAAAAAAAAGAAAGGAGCCTCCAGGGCTGGTCTGGTTTTAGTTTTGGCCCATCGCAATGTGAGTTTGGAAAGGCCTTATTTATTGATTTACTTTTTAAAAATACCAATTTATGAGTACCCCGTGTGCCTTTGGCCAGGAAAGAGGCTGATGGAATCAAATCAAGTAAATAAATGTCTTCTGCTATCTCTCTGAAGTATTCTGGGTGAAGTCAAGAAATCTATTGATAGCTTTTGTATTTTCAGTAACAATCAATCCAAAGTGACTTGTACTTTAGTCCGTCATCACCTGAGTGAGCAGCTCCGAAGGGGAAAAATGTCCCAGGAATCTGGCTTTCGTTTCCACCTCTCACCTAATACTAGTCTCTCAAAAGCATCCCGGAACTCTGATGCTAAGTAGACTGATCCTTTCTCTTTTACATAGGTTTTGACATAGATCAGCCAGCTCCTTGAGAGAGCTAAGCCCTAATACTCTAGTCATCCCCTGTGTTCAGTGAATTAATTTTTCCCTATTGCATTTTAATGGCTGTAGTGGTGTACCATCCTCGGGAGAATTGAGCACATAGTCACTCGAGTGATTTTCTGTGTTTCGTGGTTCGGGCGAGGAACCCTGGTTGAGAAAGACACTCACGTAGGTATTTTGGTATTTTGCTTCAGCCCGAAGAATTCTAGTTGACCAGCATGAGATTGCTAAGCTTTTGAATTTGTTGTTGCTCCGTAGTTAGATGCTTAGCTATGATTCTTTACTTCTTCATTTACTACATTTTATTTACTTTCATTATTTTAGTTTTTAAAAGTTATTTGGTTCTTTTAATCATTAACTTTTTATCGTAGACTGATTTGGCATAGTTTAGTTGTTCTTAATGTGCTGCCTTTTCTTACTATTTTATAACTCTTTTATTCACTTAAGCTTTTTGTGCTTAATCGTATTTTTTGTTTCTTCTTATTTCTTTTAACTTTACGGTTCGTCTCTTTTTATCTCGTCTTTTATTACAGTTTTAAATTTCCATTTATTTTAATCCCTATCTCTTTATGAATTGCTTTTTAAAGCATAACTTTCTTTCTGTTAGTTTATTAAATGGGAGTCATAAGCACCATTCTAAGGTGAGCTGTAGTGTGTGTGACCCACACCATAAGCTAAGGAGGCTGGAGGAGTTTTCCCCTCTAATTCACCCTGCCAGCTTCCTTTAACGGGCATCACATTCCCTTCCATCCAAAAAACTTCCACCTGATTGAGGTAGGAGACCCACTGGCCAGAAGGCTCCCAAGATCACATGCAGTAGGCAGGATTCTAAATTGGTCCCTCCGATTCCCATTCCCTGGAATCCACGTGCTATGTATTGCCCTCCCCTTGAGTGTGGTGGGACCTGTGAATAGGATCGATTTCACTCTCAAGATTACTTTGTTATCTGACAAAGCTGGAGGGATTTTGCAGGTGTAATTAAGGTTCCAGATCAGTTGACTTTAATCATAAGGAAGATTATGCTTGACGAGCCTGACTTAATTAGGTGAGCCTTTAAAAAGAACAGGGTCTGTCCTAAAGTCAGAGCTTGTACTGTTGGCCTTGAAGATGCTGGTGCCATGTTTAAAGGGTCTGTGGAGAAAGCTACATGGCCAGGACCTGCGAGTAGCCTCTCCTTGCTAAAAGCAGTCCGCAGCTAAGAGCGAGCAAAAAAATAAGGACCTCAGTCACACCAGGACGAGGAAATAACCTCTACAAGGACCGGAGGAAATGGGCCTTCCTGGAGCTGAGCCTCCAGGTGGGGACAAATCAGCTGACACTGACACTGTGACACTGTGACAGCCTTGTGACACTGTGAACAGAGACCTAGCTAAAATCTGCCAGACTCATGACCCTCAGAAACTATGCAATAACAACTGCAGTTTTAAGCCACTAAACTTGTGGTAATTTGTTACACAGCAATAAAAAACTAATCTGTCATCAATATCATACTGATAACTTTTTTGAACTGCTTACATGGAGCTGTTTGTTCATATCACACTGTCAAGTTTCTTTCTGAGGGAGCATAGCCTACAATTTCCATCCTAAACCCTTTGGACACAGGGCAATACACATGACCACGCATCAAGCAAGAGTGCCAAGAAAGAAGTTCCATTTGGGGAAGGATCCTTAAAAATGGTTACAGTTAACAACAAAAAAAACCCCAAAACATGTGGTCTTGAGTCTTCCAACGAGACTCCTTGGAAGGAAGGAAGGTAGAAAAACCCAAACCTGGCAATTATGTTTTCCAAAAATGGGCAAAACAATATTGTCCATCCCCATATTGTCCATCGTCTTATAAGGGGCTTCAACACTCCTCCCATTGGGAAGCGATTTCCACGTCTTTTTCCTCTGACATGGGGCAGACTTGTGTCAGAAGGAATGCTGTGTGTGACTTCCCAGGCTGTCACCAGCACATTCATCCTTGAAGTTTTCAGCCAGAATGTCGGTGGTTTGATTACCCTGAGTCCTCCGTGCCAGGAGCAACCTGAAGCAGGGCAAGCAGGAGAGCACAGGGAGTGGTCCTGTGGCTACATGAAGAGAGGGACTTACCCTGCCCGCCCCAGACTGTTCAGACCCCCCACGGTTCCAGCTCCAGCCAGTTGACTGCAGTCGTATAAGAGATACCACGCCACAACTGTCCAGTCAACCCTTACTCAAATTCCTGAGCCACAGAAAGAGTGAGGGATAGTGAAAAACTGCTGTTGTTTTAAACCATTACATTTTAAGGTGATCTGGTATGCAGTAACAGATAACTGGAACATATGAGTTTGAAATCCTGCTCCCTACAGGGTCCTCAGTCTTCACTGGCCTCCCTTCTACTCTTGCCTGCTCAAGACTTTGCTCCTATAATCCTCCTAAGCAGGATTTAGGACAGGTCCTCTTGGCCTGTAAATTGCCTCAGTTCCCTTCCTTTGTTTTGAGATTTAGGAGAGTTTGGCTAAAGCTGGAATTATCTCTGATGGCTTTTCTAGTCTTGAGCCACCTGTGGTTTGCTGGGTTAATGGAGAGATGAGAAGAGTACATGTAAAAGTTATGCCAGATACAGGGGACAACACATGACACTGACCATAAGGTATTTACAACCTAGTGTTTTTTAAAAAGACAAACAGTGATGAATGCTCATTTGGGAAACTTCAGTGACACCATATTGGTGCTAAGTAGAATGACCATTTCATTTATTATATAAATTACAACAGTTTTGAAAGTGAAAAGGGCACCATTACTAAGCACCTTGGGAAACCAGGTGTGAACTAGGTAGGACTACCCTGGGCAAACCAGCTACAGAAGCATATATATAAGGAGAACCTTAACACCTCTTATTTGTTTTCACACTCACTTAGCTCAAGTGCAACTTTGTCTGAACACTGCTCTCCTACTACTCACTGGGCATTTGCTCCCGTACAGCTGAGCACAGCTTGGAACAACACACAGCTATGCTGACTGGTCTGCTGTAAACTGATGACCACCTACTTATCCCTTGTGACCCTTAATGCTGCAGAGCAATCATGCCAGATTCCCCGCTCTTGTGGGCACTTTCACATCTCCTCCAAAACTTCACTTCCTTCTGCATCTTCACTCGGAGCTGAAGTCCTGACCCCATGTCCCCAGCTCCCTGCTCCTGGGCCCGTGTGCTCTGCCTCCTCCCCTGCGCTGGAGACGCGGCCTGTGCTCCTTGCTGAGAGCAACGCCTCCCCTTACAGATGCACCTGCTCTGCGCACCCACTCGAGGTTTTACCCCAGCAGCTCTCCCCTCCGCCTCCTCTGCTTTATTGATGTTTTCCTCTCATCATTTTTTGAGTCCACAAACGTGCTGTTATATCTCCCATCTTTAAAAAGAAATCCTCCCTTGACTCCACTTTCCCCTTCCATGTGACCCTAGTCCCTTCACACAAAATTATTCAGAGAACATTCAGTCTGCAGTTTCTCTCCTTTCATTTTATCTTCAACCCACTTGGATGAGGATTTTGTCTTCATTTACTCCACCCACACTGCTCCTGTCATGGTCGCCAATGAACCCTGCATGCAACATCCAATTGACATTTCCCACCTTCTCAGCAGCATTTGACAATGGGGGTCTCAGTAAGTCTTCCTTGAAAGACCTCTTCACTTAGCTCATAGGACAATGCCCTCACTTGGCTTGGATGCCACCTCTCTGGTTACCCTTTTCATAGTCCCGTTTATTGGTCCCCACCCCCAGTTCCAAATGTTGCAGAGCCCTGGGGCTCAGTACCTGGGGCACCGAGCTTTCTATTTGCACTCACTCTTTAGGGGACTTTATCTAAACTCAGAGCTTTAAATTCCATCTATATCTGATGATTCCCCAATTTGTATCTCTAACCTGAACCTCTTTCTAGAACTCTAGCCTTGGTTATTCAATTGTTTACTCAACATCTCCACCTGGATCTTTAATAGGCATTTCAAATTTAACACGTCCAAATTGAATGCCTGATATTTACCCCAACACTGCTCCTTCTTCAGTCTTACCAAACACAGATAAATGACAGCTCCATTCTCGCAGTTACTTAGACAGAAAAATCTTGGTGTTATCTTTGACTCCTCTTCCTCTCACATCCCACAACCAATCAGCAAATCCTATCTGTTGTACCTTCAAAATGTTTTCAGAATTAGACCACCATCATCTCTCACCTCCTAACCATCACCTCTCACCACCATCTCTCACCTCCTGTCTTCCTGTTCCTGCCCTTACTTCCTTTTGGTTTATTCTCGACATAGCAATCAGATACATTCTGTTAAATCCTCAATCATGTCACGTCACTTCTTTGCTCAAAACTTATATTTTACTTAGTCAGGGTAAAGATAAAAGTGTCTGCCTCCCCCATTACCTTTTTGAAATCTTCCCTTCCTCTCCCTCTCACATACTCTGCTCCAGCTTATTGCACCCGGCTGTCCTTCCAACACACCAGCCATGTGTATTTGCTCATGTTGTTCCATGAGCCAATTATCTTCTCCCAGATATCCTAGTGGCTACTTCCCTCACTTCTCTAAAGGATTAATCCAAAGGTAATTTTCTTAATGAAGACTTTCTTGGTCATTGTCGTAGCTGGCCTCCAAAATGGCCCCTACCGATCCCCGTGTCCTGCTACTCGCAGTCCTGGGTTTTTCCTGTTGTCCCCGCCCACACTGTACCAGGCTCAGTTCATGTGACAGCAGGAGTGATGGCAGGTATGCCACTTCTGAGATTCGGTTATAAAAGCCTGCAGCTTCCAGCTTGAATCATCCTCCCTAGGGAAAGCAAACTGCCACGTCCTGTGGGCAGTCCTGTGGAGAGGCAATGGTCTTACCCAGAGCCATGTGAGCGGAGCATGGAAGTTCACAGCCAAGATATTGACTATAATTTCATGAAAGATCTGGAGCCAGAACCACTGCAGTGAAACCACTTTGTCGTCTTTGCCCTCAGAAACTCTGCGAGATAGTGTTGTCCTCAGCCGTTAAGTTTTTGAATAATTTGTTATACAGTAATAAATACTACTGACCTCATATCTAAACCCATTCCCAAACACCTCACATCCACTTTCCTGCTTTATCTTTTCCTTCTTAGCATTGACTACAACTAATATACTATATATTTTATTTTTCTCTCTCCTCAATTAGGATGAAAACTTCTGGTGGACAGGGATTTTTGCCTCTTTTCTTTACTGCCATATCCCCAGCACGTAGAGTCTGGCATATAGTGGGTGCTCAACAAATATTTGTCAAATGAATGTATAAATGAATTAATGAATCTGATTTCAGCCTTCTGTCTGAAATTCTCCTACATAAATTCAGTTATAATCCTAGGCATTTACACACAGTTCTCCAAGTATTATTTTTATTCTAAAACCTGTATAGTCAGTTCTGCTATAACTTGATATAAGTGCTCCTAAAGGTCACCACACTATGCAAAAGTCATGCAATAAAAACCACAGGACTTATGCAAAAAATGCAGTTAAAAGGTCACGATCCTCAACAACTGTGTCAGTAACAACAACAACATGAGACAGGAACCTGATACAATGGAGTTCACACGCGTTAAATGGTTAAAAAATAAATAAGTACTCAATAACTATGGCATCATACCTTGAACTGGGCCTGAATTTTACATATGGAAGTGGAGTTTGAAGGGTGCAGCTTCTGAATTACTGCAGAGAGGTGAAAGCAGGGTTATGAGATTGGAAAGGACGTTACAACACCAGATACAAGTGGGTGTGATTATAACGCTCTGAACTTAGGTAGGGGTGGAAATCTGAAGGGTGTGCTTGTGTAGATTTCACAGAGTCCTACCATAGCTGGTGCATTTTTTCCCCATTCACCTGGTGTTTCTTAAGGCAATATCAAGCATAAGCAAATGCTGAATTCACATTATGCTTAACTCAGATTGCTCCCGAATATATGAAACAAATTCATGTTTTAAAAAAAAGTCTTATAGCAGAACTGCCTATATCTTTGTTTCTATCATCTTCTAAGGCCATAATTTGTCTTTATCCTGTTTGTCTGGCCATGCCACCTTTGCTTCAAGGTCTAACTTCCATTGCCTCTTTTATTACCTACACAGCCTCTATTTTCTTTCAATATTTTATGCTTCCTCCTCACTCCTGTTTTACTGACATCTCGATATCTCATAATATCAGTTTGTTCCACATCATATGATTATGTTGATCTCGCTAACTAGCTGCAAACTACTTGAGGCAGGGGTAGCTTCCATCTGTTGTATCTCCTTGTGATCTCCCAGTAGTCATCCTAGGATTGTGTCTTATATACGATGCCCGTTGAAAAATTATTGGTTCATTTGCTTTGGACTCTGAGGCAGGAGTGGATGAGGGCTCTTTCACGTCAAAGCGGGGAGCCTAATAAAGGTAATAGGTCACTCAAGGAAAAAACTCAGACTAGGAATGAGTAGACGAAACTAAGACCTGAGAGTGTAGATAAATATGTGCCAAACAGGTAATGAGTTTCATGAGAGGGGCAGAGTTTGATGACCAGAGCTTAATCAGATTAATCAGGAACTTAATCCTAGAATGCCTGAGTTTTAAAAACAATTTTGAAGAAAGGAAAGATAACTTTGACTCAGAATTTAAAACTTCTTACCTAGGTGTCCTTAGTATTGGACACCTAGTCTACTATCACAGCCTAGATTGCTACCTTCTAAATTACTAGCAGGCAGAGTCACAAAATACATGATAAGAATGATTTAGGCACAAAAGTTAAGGGTTAAGAAAGGGAGTAGAGCAACTTTGGTGCCTCAATGATGGTGCATCGATCTGAGAAGCAAATATGGGTCTGGCTACACCATTGCTCATTCCAGGAGGCATCGTTCAGATGGCGGTCTCCCTGAACCTCCCGTGTGCTCCCTGGCAACGAGTCTTTAGAAGGGAAACAGACAACCCACCGGCTTCCAGCTGTCCATCAGGTGGGGAGAAGGATAGGGGGCAGGGAGTGGTGCAGATAGTGCATAATGCTAGAACTAGGGATTAATTAGGGTCTGTGGCAAAACAAACAAATAAAACCTTGCATTATTAACTCTAAAATAAGACGCAAGTTTATAGTTATTTTCCGCGTGCCTTACATATTCACCACAGGAGCTGAAACTCCTTCTCCACCTTCCACAATTCATAAGGCTCTCACCCTCCCTCACCTCCCTCAAGAGCCCAAAGACCTTTGCATTTTCCTAATATAGGAGAGGAAAAACTATTGTCCTCTGCTCATCTTAGGTTATTTGGCTAGGCCCTATAAATTAGACCGATAAAAGATTAATAAAAAAAGTTGGTTAACGTGCAGCCACTACACATGGGAGCACTCAGTGATGGGTAACTCACATGGGTGGTTAGAACTTGGGCTTATATGGCATCTTAGCAATAAATTTTTAGAGAAGTAACAAGACAAAGGAAAAGGACTGAGTTTCTAAGGCAGCAATTGGTGGGAAGGTAAATACACGGGAACACTAATGGACAGTGGGGCTGTTTCAGTAGTTTGTTATATAGATTCCTTCAGTTCAGTCTCTGGGCTGATAAGGGTTCAGAGTTGTCTCCAGAGATTTACCCCTGTCCTTCTTGATAGAGCAGGGAGGAGGGACACTTTTATAAATTTACATCCTGCTTTTAGGCAAATAGGGGGAGGGCAGAGAGCTTCTTTTGTGTCTGTTTCTCAATTGTCTTCAACTCAAAATAATCCTGTTGCCAAAGTGGCATATTTCGGGGTGGCATATTCTGCTACTTGCGTTAACATTCTGTCAGTAGGCCACCTGACTCCCATCCCAGCTTATCCCTGCAGCAACTCAATTTCCACTTTGTGGAATTTCCTTGGGAACTTGGAGCCATTGCATGGGACTAGCTGCCTTTATCCTACAGGATCGTTCCTAGACTCTGGAAGACGATGCCATCCTCTGTGCCCACGGACATCCTGTGTGTGTTGGCCAGAGGACCTTGCCACATATCAGAGATAGCTGGTCTGGGATGATTAGAAAACACACATGAACACGCCGAAGGGATGAGAGAACATATGAGGCTCTTGTCATCCCAGAACTGCCCAATGGCTACTGCTATGTGGAGGAGGAGAGCTAAGAGCCCTGTGCTGAGTGTTACAAAAACAATGATAACACCTTTATCCCTATCTTCTGTTGCTGAGAATTCAGGACAAATTATAAATATGGTGAATGGTTGTCCATCCCAAACTTTAATATTTCTTTTCTTCTCTGCCCTTCTCAAATTTTGGGAGGGGGGTGGCAGATATCCGAGATAAACTGCCTGGGAGGAGTAAGAAAGAAACTTCTGAAAAGCTGACTTTCCAGTTTGACTGGTCAGTAAATTGCAAACCTCAGCCACTCTCCCCTCCTCCAAAAACAAGACTGCCCACAGATCAGAAATTACACTGCTGTTCATTTCATTGAAGGGAATGGAGTGCCTTGACAGAGGAAGACAGTCAAATAAACACTCTGCAACAATTTGTAAATCTGTTTAGATTGGTTGAGCACAGGGAGTCAAGATGTTCTTTACACAAGATGATGAAACTTAACTTATCAGGATTAAAAGAACCACTTAAATAATGCTTTTAATAAGTAGGCACCAACAAAAGTGTTTTTTTTCCTAACCTACAAGAAAAAAAAGAATTTAATTTGACTCTATTCATTTGTAAGTCATAAAAATTTGACTCTATTCATTTGTAAGTTTCATCCCCCTACAAGTTGGGAAGAGTCGCCGTTGTGTGAACAACAACAGCACAGTCTTTCAGTCGAAGAAAAGAATTGTGAGTTGGGATAATCATCATGGTCTTGAGTACCCATCCAGGTCCAGGAATTACTTTGAGTCGTAGAACATGCAGCAACCCCACAGCCTCACTGCTGTTGTCCTGTTTTGCGGTAAGGACGTCAGAGGAAAAAAAGAGATGTTACCATCTCTACTTGGAAGGAATAATGTGATTCCGTGTGTCCTCTGCTGTCAGTCCCTTCCAAGCCCTTCAGACCACCCAGTGGAGGCCTAGAGGCCTCTCCTGCTTTCCCATCATGCAGGATCCTTCTAATCAGCTTGAGCCTCCAAAACAAAATACTGTAGACTGGGCGGCTTAGGCAGAATTTACTGTCTCACAGTTCTGGAGGCTGTGAAGTCCCAGGTCAAGGTCCAGGTGGGTCTGTCTGGTAAGAATTCTCTTCCTGGCTTGTAGATGGCTACCATCTCACTGTATCCTCACATGGTGGGGGGAGAGAGAGTGAGCTCTCTGGTGCCTCCTCTTAAAGAACACTAAGTCTATTGGGGCCTTACTGTTATAATCTCGATTATTTCCTTACTCCAAATGCAGTCACTTTGGGAGTTAGGGCTTCAACATATGACTTTGGGGGTACACAATTTAATCCATGCATAACATTTTTGTACTGCCTCCCCCAACCCTGATTTAGGCCCTATTGCATGCAAAATACATTCACTCCACTTTAAAAGCCCCCAAAAGTCTTAGTCCAGTGTCAACACTCAAGTCTAAGATCCCACCTGAATATCATCTAAATTGTGTATGTATGACACTTGAGATGCATTCATTCTGAGGCAAAATTCCTCTCCAGTTGTGAACCTGTGAAACCAGACAAGTTATGCACTCCCAAATTAAAATAGTGGACTGGCATAAGCTAGATAGTCCCACTCCAAGTGAGAGAAATCCAAAGGAAGAAATAAGTGATGGGTCCCAAGTAAGTCCAAAACCTACAGACGCAAATTCCATTAGTTCTTAAGGCTGGAGAATAATCCTCTTTGGTTCACTGCCCTGCCTTCAGGACCCACTGAAACAGTGGTCCCACTCAGAGTTCTGCTAGTTGGGGTTCTGCCCCAAAGGCTCTGGGTAGCCTCGCCCCCAAGGTTTCAGGTCAGGTTGAAATGAAGGCAATGGTCTTACCCTTTGAAACCAAGGAGACAGCCCTGATGGTCTCTAAATTGCTGGAGGGGTCGTTCTTCTCTTTTCTTGAAGAATAGCACATATTTACAGCTGAATAGCTCTATGGTCCTGTTCCATAGGATCTAAAAAGTCCAACATCCCTCCTTTATTTCACCTTGTTTTCTCTGTCCCCTTCATTCACACTGGCAGTGTCTTTGCTGATATAACCACATCTACATTCCTGCCTCTACTGAGATGGCTGATGAAGACCACGAATTGCACCCATGATCTCTTAATCAAGTAGCCGTTTAGCCATACCCTTAGCTTCATCAGATCAAGCTTTCTCTTTTTTTACAATATGAGTAATTTTCTACATCTTCCAATTCTGGTTCTTTTTTGCTTAATAACTCTTTCTTCAATATTTCTCTTTGCTTTCACATTATACTGTGAGAATCAGGAGGAACCAAGCCACTCCTTCAATACTTTACTTGGAAATCTCTTCACCTAAATATCCAATTTTATTGCTCACAATTTCTACCTTCCACAAAATACTAGAACATAGTTCAGCAAAGTTCTTTGCCACTTTATAACAAGGTCCATCTTTCCTCCAGTTTCTAGTAACATGGTCCTCATTTCCATCTGAGATCTCACCAGATTCACCCTTAAGATTCATATTTCTAGCACACATCAAAAATATGTCAGCCTCTACCCAGTCAGTTCCCAGTTCCAAAGCCACTTCCACAAGTTTAGGTATTTGTTAGAGCAGCACCCCATTTCTTGGTATTAAAATCTGTATTAGTCAGGGTTCTCCAGAAGAACAGAACTATATAGAGAGATTTAGCATAAGGAATTGGCTTACATGTTTATAAGTCTTAATATCTGCAGTCATTGAGCTGGAGACCCAGGAGAGCCAATGGTGTAGCTCTAGTCCAAGTTTGAAGGCCTGAGACCCAAGAGAATGGATGGCATATTTAGTCCAAAAACTGGCAGGCCTGAAAGCCAGGAAGAGCTGACGTTTCAGTTTGAGTCATAAGATAGGGGATCAATGTCCCAGCTCAGCAGTCAGGGAGGCAAAGTGTCCTCTTACTCTGGCTTTTTGTTCTAGTCAGGTCTTCTTCATTGGGTGAGGCCCACCTACATCGAGGAGGGCAGTTTTTTTATTCAGTCTACCACTTCAAATGTATTTTCATCCAGAAATATCTTCATAGACACACCCAGAATAATGTTTGAGCAAATGTCTTGGTATCTGTGTCCCAGTCCAGTTGATCCCTAAATAGCCTATCGCAGGAATCATGGGGGGATCATAATGGATGACTTAATTCTTTCCTTCAACAAGCTTTGATGGAGCATATACCAGGTGCAAGGTCCCACTCCCGAGGCTCTTTGAGAGCTAATTTAATTCTGTTCAATATGACTTGATTCCAACTGTGGAATAGCTTGTTACCGCAGATGGTGAGCCTGTCTTTACAGAGGTATTCCTGTAGATGCCATCTGGATGGCCTGGCCTGGCCTGGCTCACAGTTTCTATGACTCTAGGTTCTCGATGGCAATACTGTTATGAAATGGGCAGGAGTTGTGAGGAGGCAGGGACAGAGAAGCTGTACTAGTCTCAAGGACTCCATGAATTACTTGGGTAGCTTGTTAAAATGCAGATTCTGATTCAGAAGCTATGACATGAAGCCTTAGATTGTGCATTTCTGAACGAACTCTCAGGTGATGCTACTGCTGCTGGTCCAGGGACCACACTTTGAGTAACAAGGTACTAGATGAGCTTTAAGGTCCCTACTGAGTCTCCAAATTTGGTCCAATTCAGCAAGTGTTCATTGAGAACTTATTACATGCAGTGATGCCATGAAGTAGCCAATAGAGGTATAAAATGTGTTTCCTGCCTTCTAAGAGCTGCTTCTATGGAGAAAGTTGAACAGATGGTCACACATCCCACAAATTAAGTGACGGCTCAAGCTCTGAGTATCTATCTAGTCTCTTAGAAAGGCATTCTCCCTGACATTTTTATATCAATGCCTTCCCAAAGAGTTTGATCTCAATATTTTTGAGGAAGCCAGGGATCTGAAATGAGTTTAGCCACTTAGAAAAATAACCTGAATAGAAGAATAAGAATAATAACAGGATCAGTTAGATGAAAAAGTATAGGGTTCTTTCTAATCCCATGGGGGCAGCTGTAGTGGGCTACAGCCCTGGGGAAACTAAGAGCACACAGCCTCATGAACCGGGTAGCCCTGGGAAAGGACACCTTTGACCCAAGAGTCTCGAATCAGAATTTCTCTAGGAAGAAGAGTTACTTAGTGGGGACTGGGTAACGCTGTGGATGGGGGTCATGTGTGCTCCAGTGGGAATGGTCATCGGGCCCACAGAAAGGCCAGTGCTACCAGTCTTTCCCCGAGCAAAGATTAGTCATCCTGATCTCTTAGGCTCAACTTGGAGTGGGAGAGGTGGGGGCAAGGAGCTTGAGAGCTAGGCAGGAAGTGATAAAACTGAACAAAGATGGGAGAAAGCAGTGGCTCTGGGGGTGGCATGGGGAGCACTTGCTGGCACAGAGAAGGAAAGGATCAGAAGCGCAGGATGGGACCCTTATGGCCTTGGCTATTAAATGAACAGCTGGCCACAAGAGGCAAAACACTTGCCGAGTAGCCCTTTTTATAGTGAATAGCTTGGGTTAGGCTTGTGATTGCTGGTGATGGCAGAATTCACTTCCTTGAACGATCCTCCCTCGATATTTTTGAGTTTCTCTATGCACCCCAGTTCTCCAGCCCTAATCTCCACTCTCTTTTTTTCATGATCTTCGTAAAGTTGAGGGCAACTGGAAGGCCTGATAGAGACCCTCCCTGCTTGGTCCCCTTCCAAGACACACACACACACACACACACACACACACACACGCGCACGCACGCAGCCCTAACCAGGCCAGTGACTTGAGCTCAGAATGCCTGGAGCTGGTGGGGGTTGGAAACAGAGGAGGGGGAGGGAAGGAAGAGGAGATTCAAACAGAAACCTTCTCATCTTTCTATCAGCAGCCATGCAAGGAATATTGTTCAGCATGGCACAAAAGCGGCACTGAAAATAGCTGCAGCCAGAGCGGGGCTGCCAACCACTGCCTGAGATAACGTCTACTTGGAGACACTGGTGTCTTTGTGGGGCTGTCAGTGTCCCTATTGTTCCAGAGCCTATTGCCTGGGGAATATTGTTCCCAGCTTTTGTCTCCCCCGTTCACTTTTGTTTGCCTTTACTTACCATTTCATTCCTGCTCTCTTTGTGCTCTCCCATCCCCTCCTTTGTCTCTCCCTCTCTAAGCCCGCCGTGGCTGTGGATTGGTGCCCAGCGAGACAACAGGCCCTACCCCTCCCAACCTGCCACCTCACCCCCACCGTGGTGAGCTACACACAATGCATGGTTCCACTCCTTCTGTCTCGCCCAAGTGCACCCAAGACGTCCCAAAGGTGGAAGAGCCTTCAGGGAGGGTGGGCTCCAAGCTGCTCACTCCCCTCTTGGGAACTGAGGGAAAAGCCAGTAGACTATCTGGTTCCCAGAGGAAGTCTGATGCCGGGAATGGGTCCCTGCCTCTTTCTAGATCTCGCTCTTCTTTAATATATATATATATATATATATATATATATATATATATATATAGGTTTTCAGTCCAGTCAAAGGAATAAGGACACGTTCACAGTCCACATCCCCAAACCCTCTTTCAAGAGAACCAAACCGGCACTTCCCTGACCAGGGCACTCAGCTCTCCTCCCCTCCCTCTCAGCCTCGTGGATCAAAGCGACTTCTGTTTATTTGCACATTCAAATCCAGACTGCCTCCAGTAACCCGATCCAGTCAGGCGCCAGGATGGTGCAAGAAAAGCCCCGCCTGCACCCCCTCCCCCATTAAACAACCCTTTGGCAGAACTGGTCGAAGAAGGGAACAGGGGTCTCCCGGGGTCAGAGTTGAAAGTGGAAGAGGATCTGGGCAGTGTGGGAAAAAAAACAAGACCTCCGGTCTCTCTAGAAGGGCTTCTGGCCCTCTCACATCGGCGTGGCCGGGGGAAACTAAGGCACCAAAAGAGGTTTAGAAAACACAGGAATCAAGGCCTGAGCTTGCCTGCCGGCCCCCAGCATACTCAGGAGTCCAACTGCAGTCCTGTGGAGAGGCTCCCCCTTAGTCTCAGCTTAGAAAGGGCAGGCAGGCCCCAGGTAGCACTTCGGGGGCTGGGGCTGACTGGAGGTTTCAGGAGCAGTTAATAGAAAGTGCTTTTCTTCTACCTCCCACAACTTCCTGCCTCTATACAGAGGGGACAATGATTGGAGACTTGAGGAAGCTTTTACTTTGGGGTGGGGGAAGCCTGGGAGCAGGGATGTAGCCTGAAACCAGAGAGGAGGCTCTACTCTCTCATTGTTCCAGTTCCAAGGACATTGGAAATAGTCTCCAGGAAGTCATTGTTTCAAAAGCTGGAAATTGGGTAGGGGATTTCCGGAAAGTTTGAATGGAAGCCAGGCTTGGCTGAGAGGAGACAGGGGGAGGAGGAAAAGGAGGAGGAAGGGGAAAAGGAAGGGGAGGGGGCAGTCTGGGGTTAGGGGAAACTACTCCGAGCGAGGATAGGTCTGGCCTCCGGTTTCACTGCTCTCAATCCCAGACTGCTCAGTTTTCTTCTGAGTCTTGCCTGCCCTTCGGCCCTATCCCCCTTCTTCAGCCAAAAATTAACTCTAGATTTTAATACTCTTAAGCATTAAGAGAAGCAAACATAATTTATTCCTCCTTGAAGGCAAGAATTGAGTCTGATTCACCTGCAACCCTAGCCCAGAGCACAGAGCCCAGAGCCCAGAGCATGAACAGACAGCACAGACTCCTGACCCCAGAAACTCCCTTTGACTTCCCAGGACTTCCAGGAGGGTAGACACAGAACTGAAAGTCTGAGGTGAGAGAAACCTAATGGCGGGGATAATGAGAATTTGAGGAGGGTTTGGGTACAGGGCGCAGAATGTGAGGCGAACGTGCTTTGGACAGCAAAGGCACAGCGATGCAGAACGATACTTGGCTTGTAGAATCGAATCCCCTGCTTCGGGCCTTTTTTCCAGTTCATCCTACATAGTCTGAGGTATCTTTCAAATATGTAGAAGCAATCGCATCTCTCCTCTGTGTAAAACTATTTGGTGGCTTCCTCCTACCTCCAGGCACCTGTGAGTCTTTGAAATTGGAACTCCTCAAGGACAAGACAGTCCTGATCGGTCCCTGTACCCTCCACAGGCAACTGGCCCCTAGTCAGCTCTAAAACCACTCAGTAAACCTGAAACTGAATTAACTGGCAATTCTCTGAGTTAATTTTGCCGATTCTACAATGCTCCCTGGTTGGTATTGCAAGTTTGGTATAGGCAATGATTTTTGACAATGTTTTTTTTATTCATTTTATAGCTGCTGATTTGATCTTCGAAAGGAACTAAAAGCCACAGTTTATTTATTTTAAAAATTGAGATATATCCCATCTAATTAGAATATAATTGAGAACCAGAAAGTAAACTAATACACACCGTAGAGTAACCAAAAATGATGGCATAAAGGCAATATATTCAATTTATTTGAGAAAACAAAATTGTTCCTTTGTAGCCAGGGATGACCAATGAAATATAAGTGGAAGAGGTGAGATGTCTGGGAACTTCTCCTAAAGGAAACTGACTCGGGTGGGAATTATACCTTTTTGTCCTTCTTACTTTCTTCTTTGTCCCACTGGAATGTGATTGTGATGACTGGAGATCTAGCAGCCATCTTGATACCATGAAGGGACACTGAGTTGGAAAGCCTTATGGTTAAGGAAGGCTAAACAGAAAGCTAGAAGAAGAGCCACAAGACTGGCTTCAAACTGCCTGCCTATGAAGTTTATTTAAGTGGGGTAAAAGAAAAAAAAAGTTTTTATTAAATTAAGCCCTCGTACTTGGGCCTTCATTATTAGAAGTCAAACACAAGTCTCACTCACACAGTAGTATGATTTATGTCAATGAGGAAATAAATTTCTTACTATTGCTTTCTGCTTGCCGAACTGGTTGAAAAAATAAAAGGAGTCAGGAGAGATATCCCATTGTGTACCAGAGCATGCGAATAATCCTGTGGTTTTTCAAAGTGATGTTGCAAGCTGATTTTGGAGGCAGGGGCTAGAGAAAGCACGATGGCTCTGCACGGTAAAGCAGGAGGAATCATTCTGAGGTGGCTGGGGAGCAGTGAGAGGCCCAGCAACATGCAGGAGATCACTATGGGTAGGTACATGGGCGTTAGAATGATAGCCTGAAAGAAGAGAGGGGAAATCTCTAAAAGAAGACATAAGGACTAAGAAAAAAAAATTAATATTAATTATACTTAGGATAAATCCAAATAGTTTTATAAACTTCATCAGATACCTGAGGGGCATCAGGCTTTTGCAATATTATACAAAAATGGATAATTTAAAATGATGAGTGCATGTTATCAAAATAAGTCAGCTCCATTTCGTAACACAGGAGCCAAATTCTGGGTCAAGACAGCAGGTGGGGTGGATGCTGAAACTTCCTTCTCCTTCTCTGAATACATAAAATGAACTCAGGGCTTATACAGCATCTTAATAAAGAACAATATATTTGTAGAGAGGTGACAAGACACAGGAAAATGAGTGTGGGTTTTAGGGGTGGCAAACTGTGGGAAGGTAAGTCTATGAGGAAACTAATGGAAGATAGGTTTTTTTTCAGTAAGGTTTGTTTGCAGACCCATCTCAGTGCTTTCCATCTTCATGGCCATAAAACTCCCCCAGGAGAGGAAATTTACGGCAGTCCTCATTTCTCAGAAGTTTCTGCTTTTAGTCAGATAGGGACATCTCTAAGAAGCCTTCTGTCTACATCTGTTGATTCTCATTTGCTTCCAGCTCAAAATAACCTTTATATCAAAGCGGCATATTTTGGGGTGGCATATTCCGATCTCCTACAGGAGCATTTATTTGCTCGTATCACTAACAATCCTCCCCATTTACTTTTCTAAAGAAGCAGAGATGTCATACAATTGAGAAAAACCGAAGCAAATGAGATAATAGAACTTTGGGGCTTAAAGGGTAAAAGTAATGCTTATTTCTCAAGGAATCTGGCTTTCTGATGTTTTGTTATGTGTAATTATGACTCTGCCATATAACTTTAAATAATTAAATATAAAACTTTATTTTTAAAAATGAAAATTCACCAAATAATATTTAACACAAAGTATTGGGCAGTGAGAGAATCACGAAGAAATATACTTACCAACAGCTCAGGTATTTTCAGTTATCATAAAACATTCCGAAAGGTTTTGAAATGGATCAAAGAATTGCCGGATGTCTTCAATGGAAAACTATGCATTTTTTAGAGCACACCCTTCTAGGTTATCTGATTTTCTGGAGTTTGTACCTTTCATTGTCTTTGAGCTATTTTACAACATTGTAAATTATAGATAACAGAGCGGTGCAAATAATTTTGTTTTATACACATGCAAATAAATCTTGTCCAGCGAAGAGACAATTGATTTCTCTCTCCTACTACCTCCCCCCACAACCTCAAAAGCTAGTTTTGCATCTATTTGTGGATTCATTTTATGGCCTACATATAAGTCTGGTCTTCAAATTATCTTTTGATCTGGTTGAAACATCTTACTTATTTCTTAATTAATGAGTTAAAATCTTTGACATGTGTTCATTTTACGTTTGTAAAGGAATCATGATTTTGTTTATTTTTTTTAATTACCCTTAATTCCATAATACCCTTTTAAATACCCTTCCTTATTCCATAAAACTTCATTTATTATGAACACTTATTAGAAGTCAGCTTTTGATGCTATGTTTTTGCAAACATATGTTGTGAGACAATGTTTTAAATTATTAGCTGTTGCCATTTCCCCAGGATTTTTTTCTTGACTCACACACCATTTGACTCAAGCTTGTTTCATCAACTTTTCTCTTTTGATAATATAAATTGGAAGACAATTGCAAGTTCTCGGGCTGGGGGTGAGGTGAGATGAACTTGGTGGTGGTGGGTCCCCCATCTCCCGTGGGACGAGGCTAGAGAAGCAGGGGAGGAGGCACGGTGAAGGAGGAGGGAGCGGCAGACTAGCCCAGAGCTCCGTTCCTGCCTGCTGCCTGCTTCCTGGCTCTACTGGCAGCCTTCACTTTTCTGAAACTTACCCAGAATTTCTACAATAATTTTTTTTATTTACCTGATATGAACTGATTTCCATTATTTGCCATCAGAAAAACATTAATCAAAACGAAGGGTCATCAAGAAGGACATAAAGCCATTCCCCCGGTTTAACCCAAGGCTCTGCGGACCCTGCCTGGGTCCTTGTGCCTGGAGGAAAACACCGGACTCCACTGGCTTGTTCTCACCTTAAATTCATGATTATCAGTCTCAGTGAATCGTCATACTGTCCAGCGATGCTCCTTTCCCTCCCTAATTTATTCTCTCTTCCACTCTCTCCTCTCTCCTCATACTCCCAATACCTCCCACACATCGGCACCCTGGGTAGTAAACCTAGCTTGCTTCTTCACCAAGAAAGCTAAAATTGCTATAATTTCTACAGATTGTCATCACTCCCATTGACACAGCTTCTAAGATGTCATGATGTATTGGTTTCTACCTCACAGGTGCTTTTTTCTCAGTCTCCTTTGCTAGTCTCTCTTCTCCTAAACTTCTAAATCTGAGTTGTCCAACTTGTTAGCCACTAGCCTCACGTGGCTACAGAGCACTAGAACCGTGGCTAGCCTGAGTGAAAGGGCTGTGAGTATTCAATACATGCAAGTCTTCAAAGATTTACTAGGAAAAAGGAATATAAAATATTTTATTAGTAATCACATGTTGAAATGACAACATTTTAGATATTTTAGGTTAAATAAAACATCGTTTAAAAATAAGTCGACCTGTTCCTTTTCTTTTTTTAAAATGTGGCTATTAGACAAATTCAAATTAATGTAACTCGTATTATATTTCTATTGTCAGCACTGCTCTGTGTTGTCATCCCCTGGGCTCAGTCTTTGATCCTCTATTCTTTCTCTACTCTTACTCTCTCATTCAGTTTTATGGCTTTAAACAGTTGATATATGCCAACACATACACTAGACTCTTTCCTGAGTTTCTGATGTGTGTATCCAATGGTTTGCTCAACTTCTCCACTTGGAAGTCTAACATGCATCTCATATTGGCTCTCTCCTTGGCCTCCCCCAGCCCCTTGAAGGGATAGATAGCCTTGGAGTCATCTTTGACTCCTTTAAGAGATAGCTTTGGAGTCATCTTTGACTCCTTTCTTCCAATCTCTAAAATGCCACAGTCGTTTCTTCCAGTGAGCTTATATTCAAATTATTTCTAGAATCTAATTATTTTTCACTAAATTGGGGCTTAGGACACCTAGATACGTGGAATATTTTAAGCCAAAGGACTTTGAGAAAACACAGAAGCAGGAGGGTGACTCTGGCTTTCCCCCTCCCCCACTTCTCTCCTGAAGCAGGTCCTAAGACCCTTATGTTGGATGTGCCCTCTCTATACCCGGAGGAAAGGAACATCCTTATCTCCAAGAGGAGGGACACAGACATGAGGAAGAATCTGAATAAACAGGCCTTGCTAAATTATCCTCGGTTTACTATACTTAGCTCATACTCTTTGCCCTATCGTATCTTTCCATGACTTTCTGCTTTTCATCAAACCTGACATTAAAAACACTCAGGTTTAACCATATTCAGTTCTTCATTTCCTTATGAAGGCTCTTGTGTCATGTAAAATAAATACATATGCTTTCCTCCTATTAATCTTTATCAGTTTAATTTACAGACCCAACTAGTCACCCTAAAAGAGTCAAGGAAACTTTTTCCTCCCCTATGAGCACTTTCCCTGCTACCACCATCATTTCTTACCTGGATTACTGAGATAGTAACAGATCTCCCTATTCTATTCTAACAGGTCTCCCAGCTTCTACTCTATGCAGTCTATTCTCAACACAGTGCCTGAGGGACCCTTGTAAAACTAAAATGAGTGCTGTCACTCTTTTGTTAAAAACCCTGCCATGATTCCCCATGTCACTCAGAATAGAAACCAAAGTGCTTACATTGGCTAGAGACCTACATGATCTGACCCCCACCACTTCTCTGACCTCATCTCCTACCACTGCCATTCCCCCTGCTCCAGACACGGCTACTCCTCAACATGCTAGGCACGCTGCAACCTTAAGGCCTTAGTATTAGCTGCTTCCTCTGCCTGGAATGCCCTGCTCTCGGAGATTTACGTGATTGAAAATCTTCCAAATTCACATACCTAAAAATCTTAGATATTCATATGGCTGAATATCTAATGTACCTCATTCTACTTTTTGTTCAGATTCTAAAGAAAGTTCATCTGTTTAAAATTGCAACCTACCTCCCTGTCCCAATCTCTTGACTTCCATCTAGATTTTCATTTTTCTAAAGTACTTACTTATCCAAATAAATAAATAAATAAATAGATAGATTGATAAATAGATAAACTGCTTACTCATCACTTTCCAATATCCTATACAATAAATATAATACAATTTATTATATTTATTATTTATTATTATCCTACCCACTGTCCATACCACTAGAATGGAAGCTCCTCTGGGACAAGGAACTTGTGTCTCTTGTCTCCGGATGGATTCCAAGAGCTTACAATAGAGTCTGGCACATGGTAGACACTCAGTACATATCTGTTGAATGAACATTAGGCTAATCAGAGTAGGTTGATTATTCTCACAAAGTGCAATAAGACAAACTCTAGGTCAGGCTGACCAAAGTGGAAAAGAAAAAGAAAAGCAGAATCACAATTCAAATTCTGAAATCCAGATCAATAAATCAATTACACACTAGGTTCAAATGCAGCCAACCAAATGTTCTGATTTGTTCCTTTTGTTTGTTTGTTTGAGGTTGGTTGATACACTTGATTGGGAAACTGTGGGATCCTGAACACCTCACTGGAATATGGGGAAAACATCAAGGATTGCTGGAACCCTGACCCTGGCCCCAGCCCCCTACAAGCCTCTTTTCATGCATGCCTTTCTTGAAAGAGGGCTCCCATTCCAAGGCTAGAAATGGAATGCAGTTAGGGGGCAAGGGCAACATTCTTGGAGAGATTAGATATGTTCATTGCAACCTCTTTTCTACCTCTTTGTTCTGGGTCTAAGCCTGGAGGCTGAGGCCATTAAACAGAAAAAACAATCGGTGATGCTAAGAAATGCAGGACCAGCAGTCCTAGCCAAGGACCGATTTTCAGCTCAGTAGGCATGGGGGTACACATGGAAAGATCCAGCAATGTTACTAACATTCTACCATTTATTGAGCTCCTATTATGCATCAGACACATTCTTAGCCTGCAGGAAATAGTAATACAGGATCCCTGCTTTCATGGAGCTTATATTCTGGCTGGAAACAAAATAGAGTGAAGAATGACTAAGATGATTTTAGATCATGGTACTTGGTAGGCACTGAGAAGAAAATAAAAATGAAAATGTGATGGAGGCTTGGCTGCTTTAGACAGGGTGGTTAGGCAGGATCTCTGAGAAGGTAACATTTCATCTGAGGCCTAGATGATCCAGTCTGCAAAAAAAACATTCAGGTAGAAAGAACAGCAAGCAAGAGGAAACTGATGTGGCTAAGAGTAGTGAGAGTGAGTAGAAAATGAAGCTGGATAAGGAGAATAGGGTCAGACCGTGCAATGGGCAGACTCCGATAGTTATAAAGTGGATATGATAATATTCTGATTTTAACTCTATAAAGAGTACTCTAAATTGTAAGGACAATTTAAAAACTAGTTCAGTAGTTCATCTGAAAGATAATCACGGCTTGGGCCGATGAAGCAGTGGTTGTGATAAAAATTAAAAGACATGAATGGGTTCAAGAGATATTAGATATTTTGGAGTGTGAAAGACAAAATGTGTACGACAATTAATCATAGTTAACTTCTTGACGGGAAAAAGTAAGAGGTGGATAACTGTAAACTCTCTGTCACACACCAGCACTTATATACTTCTCAAGGTGGTCGAAATGAACACGTTCATTAAAAACTCAAATATATAGTCTTTCTGTAGCATATAAAAATAAGAAGCATATAAACTTAAAATTATACCTGGTAATTAGTATTGCAGTATTCTATCTTAGAAGTGATCCAGGTGTCTAATTAAGTCAATATAATGATCAGTTCCTGGTTTTATTTCCCTAAGATCTTTGGAGCTAACTTCAAAATAATTGTTGCTAAAATAAAGTTTGTCAGAGTAATTATTCTATCTGGTTAAAACAAATTTACACTTTCAGTAATCTTAAACATTAAGTACAGGAACAATCACTTAACGACAAGGATGCTTTCTGAGAAAAGTGTCATTAGCGACTTTGTCATTGCGTGAACATTTTAGAGTGCACTTAAACGAACGTAGCTAGTATAGCCTACCACATACTTAGGCTATGGTAGAGCCTATAGCTCTTAGGCTACAAGCCTGCAAATCATGTTACTGTACAAAACAAGATTAAATCAAGTACAAGAGAAAATGATGCAATCAAGAGACACAGTAAACATGAGATGCATGAGGCTGCTGCTGGCATAACACAGCATACTGTTTTACAGCATACTGGTTTTTTTTTTTTATTAGTAGAAAGAGTACACTCCAAATTAACCATAAAAAGTATAGTACAGTAAGTACATAAACCCACAACATAGTTTATTGTCATTGTCAATTATTATGTATCAGTTCGTTTTATTTCTCTAAGATCTGGTTAAAAACCCTGCCAGATTTAGTTTAAAAATAGAAGATAGTATTGCCCCCTTCTCTAAATCGCAAGATCTTTCAGAAACTGTGAAGATAGTTTGACTTGGGAAAAAATATATAGACCAAATTAATAGCTCTTTAGATTAAATAACTAAGTAGAACTAGAACAAGGACATCTCTCTGTCTAGTCTAGACAAACACATTTGTCAATAGTGTAAGGAAAAGGGACACTAGAAGAACAATTTCTTAGCTTTAGTTTGGAAAATAGGATCTAAAATGACAAAGGGAAAAGTTTGGCTGCCAAAATGACACTCCTCTGCAGGAGTAGCTGCTCTAGTCTGCCCACGATTGCCCTTAACACAAAGGGGAGAGATTTCCGTGCAGTGGCAAAAACAGAATGCTTCATGTCTACAGAAATCCTACAACCTTTCTATAATTCCTTCTCTTGGAGTAACGACAAGTTTTCAGTGGTATGTTATCTTAACTATGCTTTAGATTCTGCCTTTGTCTCATCCACTTCCTCTCTCTTTAGGCCTTTTACTAGTCAAACATTTTTCTGCTTAATAATTTCACTCCAGTGAATTTGTTGTTACTAGAATATCATAATTTGGTCAATAATTTAATAATGGCAGAAACTGTCTAATACTTTTCTTACTAACATTTCAGACCTTGAAGAGAACCCTAATAGCCTGTAGGCTATTAAGAGTTCACATGAGAGACACATAAAGGAGACTAAATCCTTAGAAGTCTCTATCTTTCCAGCTATGTATGCTCTTCCAGAATTGACCCAAAACTCGCTATAAAACCTTCTATAAAAAAGAGGCATTGAAAGTCTTTAGCCATTGTATTTTGTATACCACCTAAAAGACTCATTATTCTTTGCACTATCCCTTCTATTAACCTCACTCTGTTCCTCAAATAGGCTCAGCAGCCACTTTGTACAATATATAAGAACCATTAACAAGAGTGTGCTTCCTTGCTTCCCTGTAATTCTGAATCTCAATGCCATTCTATCCTCAATCTCTGAGACAGCTACTTACTCTACAGTGGTAGGTCTAGACCTCATATTCGTTAGAACATGTTCAATCTAACATGTATTTATTTGTACTCATTTGGTAAAACCAACAATACACATGGACAGTTTTTGCCCCAGGGGCTTATGAAGCACCCTCTTATTATTTCCAAATACTCAATCATAACCTTAGAATATTCTATTCTTATATGATAAGATGAACCTTTGCTATGCTCTGCAGATGGAGAGCTTTGCAAAATTGATTTTCTCCATTTTCAGACAGCATTAATGTATAAAGGACATAACTCCAATTTTATCAGATCCAAGTGCATTACCTAGGTCATGACATCACACAAAGTAGAAAGTCCTTTTCTCCTCATATACTGCAAGCTAGTTGGGGCTTGCCCACATCCAATTACCAAAAAATAGCATCAGGGATGTTAGTATATATGCTGTCGAAGCGAGCACAAAGGATTCCCTTAAAAATCTTCCTATCCTTGAACTCTCTAATTACAATAAATCTTTCTATGTATACATGAAAGATTAGTACCAGTTTCGGGTTCTGAATTAAAAGCTTATTTTGGTCTCTTACTTGACCCTGTAGCAAAAACCTGCACTCCTTGTTTGTAGGTAGGGCCACAAAGTTAACTGAAGTCTTTGATGACTTAGGATTTCTATCTATGATCCCTTTAGCTAAATATTTTAAAAATTCTTTTTGATGTTGACCCATAATGCAGAAGAGTGGGTCGGCCAGGGATGGGGAGGCTCTGGGCTCAGTAGCGATGAAGGAGGAGGGGCCCCTTACACCCCCTAAGTCAAAAAGGCACTCAGGAGGCGGTTTTTCATGCCCCTCTGCTTTTTCTTCACATAAAAATGGAAGGGGGTGCCTGGAGGCAAAGGGAGGCAGGGAGACCATCCCTCTCAGCCTATGGGTAGAGGACAAGGTGGGAAAGAGGCCAGATGTGGGAGCAGGAAGCAAGAAACTGCTAAGCCAACAGGGCCTGCTCACACACACCCTTCCAACCTTCGCTCCCTCCCTCTAAAGTCTGCAAACAGGGCCTGGGGTGGGAAGAGGCTCAAGTTCAAACCCCCACCTCCTCTCCCTTCTAGTTCGTCCAACGTAGATAATCACCACTCTGGGTGATGTAGCAGATCCAGGGCAGGGCCTGGTAATCACGTTGCTCAGTGATCTTCATGCATCTGACCTGGATCCGGGAGATGGTGAAATAGTGAATCTCAAACTTGACCCCAGTAAGGGGCCAGCCCTCCTCTTCCTCCTTCTCCATGCTGGGGGTCGGGGCCAAGTGGGCACTCATCAGGTACCCCTTGCCTCCTCCGGCAAGAAAGACTTAATACTCCAAATCACGATGTTCTTCTCAGGCACGAACTTGGCACTGTCCATGCTGGTCTTCAAGTACTGGGAGTTGGCATCGCTGGGCACCGGCACAGGTATCTCCACGCCATCGGCCACTGACTGCTTCTTAAACTGCCCCCTGGCCTTGACCATGATCTCCTCATGGCTGTGGGAGAACGTCTCAATGACGGAGTCAATCCAGATAACTGCTTGACCTGTGTGCTGAGGTGATAGGACATGAGCTCAAAGTCGCATCTGGCAGGATGGAAGAGATGGGTGCGGTCACTGTTAAAACAAGAGAGTCACACACACTGGCAGACACGGTGGTGGCCAGCGGACCTAGGAGGTAAGGAGGGCCCTTTAACTTAATTTTTATATACAATGTGAGGTAGAGGTCCAAATGAATTGTTTGTATGTGGCTCTCCAGGTGCTCCCAGCACCACTGTCGTATAAGTACCTGACATTAAGATTTTGACTGCTGAAGCATCCATTTCAAAATACATTCATCTTGAATAAACATATTGCCAACTGTATGACACAGCTACTAGGAAAACAACTCGATAAAGAATCAGGTTGCTTCAACCTATAAAGTTTCCTCTTTCAGAAAGCCCTAGGTAACTTAGATAACTGACCATTTGGATGTCCCTGTTTCTTCTTTCCTATGACCTAGTTCCTGCTCTTATACTTTAAATTAGCTAATAAGCTGAATTCACAAAACACTAGACATTTCACCCTTGTTCTCTAATAACGGTAGAGACCCAGGTCTGCATGCTCTCTCTCTACCTGCAGCCTTGCTGTATGCTCCTCTGGCATGCTGTATACCTGCCAGCACATGGGAACAATAAAGCTTGTTCCTCAAAATTTCCTGATGGCTTTTGCTAAAGTGCATCCTGAAATCATAACAACCACAAGGGTCATTCCAGCCACAACATTGGCCCAGTGGGGGAAATGTCTGTGGGGGATTTCTACGAGTAATATGAGCCCAGGTAAGTACCTTAGGTACTCCTAGCCAACAGCGTCATTATCAATAGGCTGGCACTGACACACAAAGGCATTTGTTAAAAAATTATTTTTTTCCATTGAATGATCTTGGCACCTTTATTAAAACCCAGTTGATCATACACACATGTTTATTTCTAGATTCTTCACATTATTCCATTGATAAATATGTCAATGTTTATTCTATTACCATACTGTCTTAATTACTCTAGCTTAGTAGGAAGTTTTAAAATTGTGAAGTATGAGTCTTCCAACTTTATTATTATTTTCAAGATTGTTTTGGCCATTCTGGGTCCTTTGCAATTCTGTATGTATTTTAAAATCATCTTGTGAATGTCTGCAGAAAGGCAGCTTAGATTTTGAGAAGAATTGCATTTAATCTGCAGATCAATTTAAGTAGTACTACCATCCTAACAGTATTAAGTGTTTCAACCTATTGACATGGGATATCTTTCCATTTAAGTATTCTTCAGTTTCTTTTATTGATGTTTTGTCATTTTCAGTGTATGAGTATTGCCCTTCTTTTGTTAGATTTATTCCTAAGTATTTTATTCCTTCTGAGGCTATTGAAAATGGAAGTATTTCTTTAATTTCATTTTTGGATTGTTCAGTGCTAGAGTCTCTAAATACAATTGATTTTTGTATATTGACCTTGTATCAATACACAACCTTGCTGAACTTTATTAGTTTGAGTGGGTTTGTGTGTGCGTTTGTGTGTGTGTGTGTGTGTGCGCGCACACGCACATGCACATGTAGGAGTGTGTGAATTTCTTATATATATATAAAATCTTATCCTCTTTGAATAGAGATAGCTTTATTTTACTTTCTAATGTGGATGTCTTTTATTTATTTTTCCTTGCCTAATAGCCCTGGTAAGATCCTCCAATGTAAAACATAAATAAGACGCATCATGTCTTATTTCTGGCCATTATTTATTTATCAGTGTATTGTTTATTTTTTACATATTTATGTTTCCAATTTTTCTTCTGTTATTGATTTCTAATTTTATTCCATTGTGATTGGAGACTATACTTGTATGATTTCAATTATCTTAAATTTCTTGAAACTGGGTTTATACTCTAACATATGACCTATTCTGGAGAATATTTCATGTGCTCTTGAGAAGAATATGTATGCTGTTGTTGTTGGGTGGAGTGCTCTATAGATGTCTGTTGTGTCTAGTTGCTTTATGGTGTTGTTCAAGTCTTCTGTTTCCTTGATCTTCTGCCTAGTTGCTTTATCCATCATTGAAAGTGAGGTAATAAAATCTCTCTTATTGTCGAATTGCCAATATTTCTATCCAATGTTTTTATTTCTATCCAATATTTCTATCTCTGTTCAACCAACTATCTCTGTTAATTTTTGCTTAACATATTATGAGACTAGATTGTTATGTATAGATATTTATAATTATTAAGTATTCATGATGGATTGACTATCTTATTCATAAAATGTCCTTCTTAACCTCTAGTAAAATTTTTTGCCTTGAAATCTGTTTTGTCTTATATTAGTATTACCACTCCAGTCATTTTTTTTTTAGTTACTATTTACATGATATATTTCTTTTCATCCTTTTAATTTCAACATCTGTGTATTTTGGAATCTAAAATGTATCTCTTTTAGACAGTTTATAGTTGGACCATGTCATTTTTATCCTTCTGGCCAACATCTGTCTTTTTCATTGAAATATTTAGTTCATTTACATTTAGTGTTGTAACTCATAAGGTAGGATTTATGTCTCCCATTTTTCACAAAGAACTTTCTTTAGTATTTATTACAGAGCAGGAATGCTAGTGATTAATTATCTATTTTTATTTACCTGAGAATGTTTTAATTTCTTCTACATTTTTGAAGAGTTGTTTACTAGGTATGGAATCCTTGGTTTGAAGTCTTTTTATTTTAGCACTTATAATATGTCATTCCCACCGTTTTCTGACTTCCATTGTCTCTGATGATAACCAGCTATTAATCTTATTGAGGATCTCTTGTATGTCACTTATCATGTTGCTATCAAAATTCTTTGTCTTTAGATGATTTTTCTATGACATGACAACATGTGGATTCCATAGAGTTTATCCTGAGAGTTCATTGAGCTTCTTGGATGTGCAGACTAATATTTTTTTTATCATTTTTTTTGTTATTTCTTGGAATATTTTTTCTGCCCACTTTCTCTCTTTTTGAGACTTCAATTATACTTGTATTGGCTCACTTGATGGTGTTCCATAGGTCTCTGAGATTCAATTTTCTTTATTTTAAATAAGTTTGATTTCTCAAGATGAATAATCTAACTGACCTTTCTTCATGTTATGATTTTTTTCTTTTGCTTATTGAATTTACTGTTGAGAGTATCTAGTGAATTTTTTGATTCAATTATTTTATTTTGCAATTCCAAAATTTTAATTAATTTTTTTATGATTTCTCTTTATTGATTTTATCTCTTTGATAAGACATTATTTTATAGTTTTCTTTAATTCTTTAGATACAATTTTCTTTAGTTTTTTAGCATGTTTATAATAGCTAATTTGAAGTCTTTGTCTGCTAAGCTCAACATTTGGGCTTCCTCTGATGTTTCTATATAATGCTATATATATATTTATTTATATATATAAATATTTTTTAGTTTCTTTGCATGTCTCATAATTTTTTGTGTGTGTGAAAGCTGTACATTTTAATGTAGCAACTCTGTAAATCAGATTCCCACTCCCTTCTCAGAATTTGTTTAGTGAGTATTCTGGATTAATTCTGTAAAGCTTGTGTTCTTTATCATATAAAATCTTTGCTCCATTAGCCTAGTAACCAGCTAATGGTTGAACAGAGATTTCCTCAAATATCTTGAACCAAAGAGTCTTTCAGCTTTTGCTGAATGACTCAACATGTGTACTAGAATATGGTTTCAATGATTTGTCAGGTACTTTACACCTTGCATTAACTTTCATTTCTTGCTTGGGCAAAACCTCAATGTCAGTCAGCATCTCAGGTTTCTCATGGGCATGGAAACAACATCTTTGTGACCTTATAGATTATCAGGACTATGTCAGATCTTTTCAAATCTCCCTATGTACATCTTATTCTCCAATTTTCCTTTTACAATTTTTTTCCATCGGCCTCTCGTTAGCCATAATTAACAGCATCTCTAGCAGCTTCAATGTTGAGTGATTGCCACTGATTTGTTTTTGGCAAATGCCTGTGGATAAGGCTATTCTTAGAGACTGAGCTCTGATTCAGGTCAAATAAAGACAATCTCTGAGAATGCTTTTTTTACTGATCTGTCAAACAAGTCAAATAGTGACAATTCTCTAGGATTGGAGCTTTGCAGGGAGCTTCGAACCCATTTTCCTCTTTACAGTAGCTACTAGTCTGCTGTTTTTCACATGTGTTTGTGAGGCTGTTGGCTTTTAATGATATTCTGAACCTTGGAAAGGGATATTAGATTAGCGCAAGCTAAAATATCCCAAAGCTCATTGTTCTTACTGATATTTGGCCATTTTTTTTCCCGATAAAATACTGCTCAAATTATGAAAAGCCTCTATTTAATTTCAAAGGTTTAAAAAAGTTGTTTTTGAGAGTTTCTCCCCAAGAATTCTTACTGCCTTTATAGAGGAGTCAATTTTTGGAGGCCCTTAATGCTATTTAGGAAGTTGGAAAACTCTCCAGCTTTCTTTTTTTTGTGTTAGCATAGTATATCATGTTATATCCTTTTACTTTTATTATATTTGTGTCTTTATTTTAAAGTGAGTTTCTTCAAAGTCCTATGTAGTTGAATATGGCCTTTTTATCTAATTTGAAAATCTGTTTTTTAATTGGGGGGTTAAAAAGATTTAATTTTAAATTGTTTATTGATATTATAGATTAAAAGCTATTTGTTATTTTCTTTCTATTTGTTCCATTTATTCATTGTTCACTTTTTTGCCTTCTTTTTTTATGATTCCACTTCATCTTTTTCTTTGTTGTATGAGCTCTAGTGCTTTTGGTTTTCTGTTTTTGTTTGTTTGCTTCTTTGTTTTCAGTGGTTTCTTTTTGGTCTTTAGCTTATTACTATCTACTTTGAAGAAACATATCACTTCACAAATAATACAAGAACCCACAACAGTATACTTTCATTTCTCCTCTACAGATCTTTGTCCTATTGCTAAAGATATTTTAAAGTAATTTAAAAAGTCTTTTTATACTCACCCACATATTTATCATTTTCTGTATACTCTTTATTTTTTGGTGTAAATTTACATTTCCATTTGGTAATATTTTCCTTTTTCCAGACTTCCTTTAACATTCTTGTAGTTCAGGTGTGTTGGTATAAATTTCTTTGGCTTTTATATGCTGAAAAAAATCTTTATTTGGACGTTGTTTTTGACATTTTTTTAAATCTGGGTATAGAATTCAGGATGACTTTTTTTTCTTTCAGTACTTTAAAGATATTGCTTCACTCTCTTATGAATTGTAGTGTTTGAACAAGAAATCTGCTGCCATCATTATCCTTATATTCTATACATAAGTTGTCTTTTTTATTTGATTGATTTTAAGATTTAAGATCATCTTCTTATCAGTAGTTCAAGCAATTTGATTATTATGTACTTTTGTTTCTTTTTCTTGGGCTTAAGGTTTGTTGAGATTCTTCTATCTATGGATTGATAGTTTTCATCAAGTTGGAAAATTTTTTATCCATTAGATTTTCAAATAGTTCTGCGTACCCTTCACTCATTCAGGAACTCCAATGATATGCATACCAGGCCACTTTAAATTGTCTCACACTTCACTGATGTTCTGTTTACATTTTTACTGTTTTTTTTTTCTGTGTGTTTAATTTTGTATACCTTCCACTGTTACATTCAAGCTCTCTAATCATTTTGTTAATTCTGTTGTTGATTGAATTATGTGCCCCTCAAAGTTGGTATATTGAAACCCTAAACTTCATGTTACTTTATTTGGAGCTAGGTCCTTTAAGGAAATAATTAAGATTAAAGGAGAGAATAAGGGGGTCCTTAATCTAACAGGATTGGTGTCCTTATGAGAAGAGGAAGAGACATGGAAGAGGGAGAGACATCATGCATACAGGGAAGAGGTACATAGAAAGAAGGTGGCTATCTGCAAAGCAGTGGGACAGTCCTCACCAGAAGCTAACACTGCTGAAACTTTGATCTGGGTTTTAGCCTCCAGAATTGAAGGAAAATAAACATCTGTTGTTTAAACCTTCCAGTCTTTGGCATTCTGTTATGGCAGCACTAACAGACTAATGCAAATCCTATTCACTGTATTTTACATTTCAGGAAGTTCTATGTAATTTTTTTTTTTTTGGTATCATCCATGTCTTTCAACATGCTCTTAATTTCCTGTACCTTTTAAAACTTATAGAATATATGCCTATCATTTATGTCATTTCTGGGTCTGTTTCTATTGACTGTTTTTTCTCCTTATTTTGGGCTGTATTTTCTTTTTTATTTGTATGCCTGATAATTTTTTATTGGATGACAGATATTGTGCATTTTTTTGTTTTCGGATGCTGATTTCTTGTAGTCTTTAAATGTTGTGTTTATCCTGGGATGCTGTTAAGTTACTTGGAAACAGTTTGGTCTTTTAAAACCCTATTTTTAAGCTTTGTTAGGTAAAATTAGAGCCATCTTTTTTTCCAGAGTTAAACTGTCCCCATTACTGAGGCAACCCTTCTCAGTACACTACCCCAGCCCTGTACTTTATAAAATTGCCCCACACTGATTATTGGGAATATGAGCTATTCACAACCCTAAGTATTTTCTGGGAATTATTCTGTTACTTATACCCAGTGGTTATTTCACTGATCTATGGTAGTTTTCTCACACCCATGTGTCAATTAGTATTCAACTGGAGAATATAGGAAATCCTCTATAGATCTCTGCAGTTCTTTCCTTTCTAATACTTTGTCCTGTGAATTACAAATGCCTTGAATTTTCCAAATTCTCAACTATAGGAGACCCTGGGTGCTGTTTCTCCTCACTGTGCTAAGGACTAGAAACTACCTCCAGTTATGAGGCTAGGTGAATCATTTTTTTCCATCTTCTTCCAGGGACCACTCTTCTGCACTGAGTGTTGTCCATTTTAGAAAAACCATTTCTTATCTTTTGTCTGCTTCTAGTCATTCAAGGTGGGAGAGTAAATCTTGTCCCTTTCATACTGTCTTGTTCAAAAGTAGAAATCTCCCTTAAAAACTTTTAGGTACTTGGTCCTTCCAGCTGAACAGATATAAGTAGCATAATATTATTAGTGTGTGACTAGTGTGATGATCTTGAGAGGGCAGCATCATCAACATTTCTTTATATTATATTATGTCAGAGATAAAGAAAGTTGACTTGAGCAGACCTGTGAAGGTATACTGTAGGATCTTCTAGGTCAAAATACATGGCATCTGGTGATCCTTGCAAACTGATACAGATGTTTAAAAACTTCTTTACTAAATCAATAGATCCATAACAACCATTTTGATTTGTTCCAAGCAATCTATCATGCCTAGAAAAAATAGCTGTAATTGAAATTACTATCTGATAAATTTCATGACACACAATTGTTCTCCAAGATCACCAGCTGAGCAGGTGAATTGAATGAGGATATTTTATGTCTCAACATCCCTGAACATACCAAGTTAGAAAACAAAGATCAACAAATTAAAAAAAAAATGACTACTGCGTGGGCTACATTTTCTGATTATAATGAGATAAAATTAGAAATCAATAATAAAAAGATAACTTTTAAATTCACACATTTGGAAAACTTAAAACATACCTCTGTGGACTTATAGAGGTCTGCCAGTTGTTAATTTTTATTTGAAAAGAGTGAGATACACAGTTGAAATAAATAAATTGAGATATTGAGTATTGTGTAATACATAATACCACTTCTGTAAAAAGGGGATATGTATGTGTATATATATTTGAGTGTATATATAAAAATTATTTTTAACTATACCCCAAAAATGTAATAGTGGACATTTGTATTGGGGGAATACATAATGCCATGTAGATAGGTCAGTAGTAGGATATAACTTTTTACTAAATACCTTTTCATATTTTTCATTTTTGATTTTATGAATATATTAACTAATCAAAAATTAATTGCTTAAAGTTATTTATAAAATATACTTTAACAATTCATGAACCAAAGAATAAAATATAATGAGGAATTATATTATATTTAGAACTGAATGACATACATTTCAAAATTAATAAGAAGTGGCTAAAACAGTAGCAAGAGGAACATTAATAGTCTTAAATGCACTTATAGAAGATAGATTGAGGTTAAAGTGGCAAGAATCTTCTTCTAAAAATTAGAAATATAGCAATAGTACAAATTCAAGAAAACATTTTTATTATATTCAATTTCTGGCTATATAATGAAGAGTTAATTTGAAAAAATCTACTATTTAAAATTCTGAATAAAATATTAGTTTTAAAAACTTTTAAATATGTTGCTGGGTTGGCATAAAAGGAATCTCCAAATTCCCACTGTGAATTGCAAGAGGAGTTCTGGAAGTTCAGTGCTCTGGTATTCACTTTGAGGTTTTCTGACCAGCCCTGAAGACTTGACATCCATTTTGATGACTACATGGATCACACATTCTCCTAAACAGAGAATTTAATAGGAGATGGCTACTTATACTTAGAACCCAAAGGAGAGTACCCACAGTGTAAAAGAACATAAGTCCTGTCAAAAAAAATCAGGTGACAAGAAAATATACCTGGAAAGACCTTAGTATTGGAGAGAACAAGGAGAAAATCTCTCTGGATAATTTACAGCAATAAACCATCTGTGGTAGCCAGCATCTAAGTTGGTTCCAGTGATCTCTGCTTTCTGGCATTCACACTCTTGTATCTAAGCACTTCCTATATATAAATAGGTCTTATTTATATAGCTAATAGGGTATTGTAGAAATGACTGTGTGTGATTTCTGAGGCTAGGTTATATAAGATATTGAGGCTCTTAGTTTTCTCTTTCTTGGAAGACTCATCCTGGGAGAAATCAGCTGCTATATCATGAACACTCTCAATCAGTACTATAGAGAGGCATGAAACTGAGGCTTCTTCTTAGCAACTAGTACTGACTTGCCAGACCTGTGTGAGTTAAGCCTTTAGGTGACCGAAGTCCCTGATGACATCTTAAATGCAACCTCAGGTGAGACCCTGAGCTAGAATCACCCAACTAACTACCTACAGATACTACAAAGACTAGGTAAAGATAATAAATGCTTATTGTTTAAATCTGATAAGTTATATAATTCATTATGCAATAGATAACTAATATTTCAGTCTTTACAAAGGTTTTTGTTCTGAATTTCTGTTGCCTGTATGTTTAGAAAAATTTCAAATAAAAAATTGACAACTGGCAGAAATAATCATGAACTTTCTTAGGAAGAGCTCATTTTCAACCTAGGACTCAAAAGAGTTACTGAGGGTAAATTTCAAGGAATGTAATAGTTCACATTAAAAATCACAAAACACCTACAAGACACTATGAATTAGAGCCAGAGAACCAAGAGACAGCAGAAGAAAAAATGCAAAAACTCCATATATTAAATTTTTATCAGTCATAGAATTTAAGATGATTATGTTTAATATGCTTTAAGAAATAAAAGTAGAAAAAAGAAAGTATGAGCAAGAAATAAGAAACTATAAGAATAACCAAGCAGGTTTTTTAAAAAGTAGAACTTTCATAAATAAAAAAATATGATGCTAACTTAGTCAAGGGACTAATTAAAAAGCAGAATAGACACAACTGAAAAGAGAACCAGTGTACTGAAAATAAATCCAAAGAATCTATTCAGAATGCTATTTATGGATTCAAAGATGAAAAATATAAATGAAAGATTAAAAGACATGGAGAACATAATGAGAAAATCTAGCATATATCTTAGTAGAGCTCCAAAAGGAGATAATAGCGAGGTGGGGATGAAGAAATGTTTGAAGATAATAATGACTAGGATTTTTCCAGGGTTTTGAGAGATATCAATCCTTAGCTCTAAAAAGCCCCCCAAAATTATAGGAGAAAAAATAAAAAGAAATTCAACAGAAACATATCAAAATTTAATTGTGAATTAAAAAATAACTAAAGACAATCTTAAAAAGCAAAGAGTTTCAAAGAAAGTAAAATAAAGGTAATAATAAAAGTAAAAACAGAAATTATTACAATAGAAAAGGAATGACACCATAGAAGGATCTACAAAAACAAAGCAGGTATTAAAATAGACAAATTTATAATAAGATTAATAATAAATAAATACTTAGCAAGTAAGTTTACACATGAATAATATCAGGAATGAAAAAGGGGACATAATTTATTTTACTAAAAGTCTTTACATATTATAGGAGACTTATAAAGATTTATGTCAATAAATTAGTAAATTTAGATGAAACAGACAGTGAATTCAGATATATTTGGTTTCATGCAACAGAATACTTGATTAACAGTTGTCTGAGCAATAAGACATTTAATTAAAACAAAGAATGGATTTGGGACAGACAAGAGTGCTTTAAACATAAACTTATCATCATTTTTCATACAAACTTTTTTTGAGGTAAAACATTTGTACACAAAAGTGCACAAATCAAGTGCACAGCTCAATATATTTTCACAGAGTGAAAACATCTAAGTAAGCAGTAACCATATCAAGATAAGGACCATTATCATAAAGCATAAACCTCCTTGTGCCAGTAATAATTTAAAGCTTAATCCTCACTAGTGTTTGTAGCTCATATGAATTCAGCTAGTTTGTATTTTAAAGAACAAACATTTTTCTACCTACCAGTTCTTTAAAGAACTGCATACTGAAATAATTGTTTTTCCTTAGAGTTTAAATTCTTGTCTCAGATATACCAGCTCACTAAACTTTCTATTATCTACCAGTTTTGCTGAGGTTTCCAAGAGGTCAACACATGTGGACTGAGACCAGTGCCATAGTTAAAGGTTCAGGATGCAGCAGTAGTGTACACTCTAAGGCTACCTGAGGCCTAAGCAGTGGCTTAGCTCAAGGGTGTATTGTCTTGCTATTGGCCACATCTTTGTTTAAGGCCCAATAAATGTGGTTTTGCTTTGTGGAAGTACAAATATTCTGATATAAGCTGTGGTCATCTGCCAAGGTTAGAATATGAAATGGCTTAAGACTTAAAGTCACTTGCAGAAGTTAAAAGCTATTCTATACTGTAAAAACCATCTGGCTTAATACAACCTCTTAAATTATTAAAGTCAAAACATGCTAAGTGTCTAAAGTCTAAAGCTCAAAGCTACACACCCTATCTCACTGTAAGCCTCTTTATGTATATATTTTGTCATCCAAATTTAACTCTGTATTTATTTGCCAATATTCACAACCCATAGCTTCAGATGTTGGGGTCTTTGAGGTTACACCTATAAAATGTAAGCCTTTTTACTACAGGAGCAAGGCCTGCCCCTGTGTATCTTACAGAATAGAAGAGAACAATCAGAAGATTCTTTTTACAGAAAAACCAGGTTCCTAGATGAAGAGATTAAACTACTTATTCCCAGTTTCTCAAGCTCATCACTCAGGTAACCCCTACTCCTTCAGAACCTGAAAAGCCAAGAGTAGAGAAAACCCAGGAAAGTTATCTCAATGAAGCTCTCCTTACACTGAAGAATATACTAAGTCATGAATAGATGCACTCTCCCCCAACCCGAAACGATAGCTTAGAAGTTGTCAGACCCAAGACTTAAGATCTACGCACACCAATTGCCAAAGAGCTAAAAGTCTAACAGGGTGCTCAATCTAAAAATGAGCATAAATAGAACCAAGGAAAATATACACTTCCTATTCTGTTTGATAAAAACTTATTTTTATTAAAATAATAAAGACATTTAACCTTTAAATAATTTAATATTTAAATAATCCCTTAGCTAGGATATAAGTGGTCATGTCCTCTACAAAAATGGAGGAAAAAGACATAAGCAGGGAACAAAGGAGATGAAAAGATGTCATTATTAAATACAAAGACCATAAGAGAGAAGAAAAGGGAGTTAATAAAATATAAGAGAATTGCTAGGATATCAAACGATAATATACAACAAAAAGAAGCATAGAATAGACATTCCAGATAATGTAATAAATGGTGTAGAGGGCAAATATGAAAAAGTCCCCTAAAATGTGGAGGAAAGGAAGAAGGATGAAATAATAAAAGAAAAGATAATAGCAATAGAGATCAGAAAACAGTTTTTACTCAATAATTAATGCTATTCCTAAGGGATGAGAAATGCAAACAAAATGGAAAGTTTATGGAGCTTAAAAAAAACCCCTAAGTAGTAAGGCTAAACGGGATCACCATATTCAATAGATCCACATACACATATTCTGGCAATTTTTCTTAATTACAAAAATAAAGAAAAATGTTATAACCTAAAGAGAACAAACAGGTTAGCTATAAAGAAAAAAAAATTTATTTTAATCTTTTATAGAATATTAAATTAAGAAGTCAATGAAACAGGAGATACGGAATTTTTAAGAAAAAATTATGTGACATAGCCATTAGTCAGCAAAAGACATCTACTAAAACAGACATTCTCAAAGGGTAGTCTATGGACCCTTTGAAGTCTTTAAAATCTTTTTCAGGGGTTTCACAGGTCAAAGTTGTTTTTATAATAATACTAAGATATCACTTACCTTTTTCATTCTGTTGATATTTGCACTGTTGATACATGAACAATAATGGATAAAATTGCTGGCTGTTTAGCACAAATTAATGCCATGGTACCAGCTGTACTAGTGGTAATATTCTTTACCACCACACACTTGCAGAGAGGACAAAGAGTGTCTTTGAGGAAATAATAAAAAACATTAACTTTACCATATCTGGAATCTTAAGTGCAGATTTAAAAAATTTTCTATGCTGTCTAGTTGTGTATGATGGTTGTCTCAAAAAAAAAATTTGTGTGACTAAAAGTTGTTACAAGCTACACTAGCTTCTTTTCTCATGTATCATTATTTTTACTTGAACTACTGACAGACAAACCATTGTTATCAAGACTCGGGTATTGGCAAATATTTTCTTAAAAATGAACAAAATGAGCTGATCACTTAAAAGAAATTGATGGTATTTGTTGCCAATGAAAAAAATTTGAGATTTCAAGTGAGAATTAAAACATTGGAAAAATAGCATCTGCCACCCTGAGCTCAGATCCCTATACCTAAAGAGTTTTCTGATGAGATCATCAGTAATGCAAATGAAAGTGAGTTTTTTATACCATTTAATGAAATATGTTCATATATGGAAGATATGCATATCTCAGTGAACCAATAATTTCCTAATGAACAAATGCATGCTGATACAAAATTATGCATGAATAAAAATTCGAATCAAAGTTAAAGATAGATCAACAGAGTCTAATTTAACAGAGTAAAAACACTTCATTGATATGGTTTTAGATTCCACATTGAAACTAACATTTAGGAAATCACTATTTGTTAAATGTTGGTATAGAGTCAAAGAAGAATATACAGAATTACCTGAAAAAATTATTAAAATGCTTTTCCCTTTTTAAGTTACATATTGGTGTGAGACCAGATTGTCTTCTATTTTCCAACCAAGGCAACATATTATAACACATTTAATGCAGAAACATATGAACTATCTCTATTAGGCTAAAAATTAAACAGATTAGCAAAATAGTACTTTATATCTTGCCAAAAGAATGTTTCTAGGTGAGGACAACAGAAAAGGATTCTCAGATATGTAAGGGCCCTTAAAATAGAATCCCCACTTGCCCTTTTTAAAAAGAATTATTTGAAGATTTACTTCTATTTAAGATATAATTATGTTGTAAAAAATATATAAATAAAATCACTTCAAAATAGAGTCAGACCTGCCATCCCAGAGGAACTTCCTTGATCCTCTTACTTGCCAAACCTATGAAATGTTAAAAATGGGAGAGAAAAACTTTGAACTGGGCCTAAAGCAGCATTGTATTCCAAATGACTGTTTGCAAAGATACTAAGAAAGCAGACATTATAACTACTGAATGTAAATTAAAGACATTCTTTAGAATTAGCATCACTATTTAAGCTTATGAGCACCTATAGAAATTCCTTCCTTCTAGTCATGTAATTTTCTCCCCTTGCTTTCTCATAAGTACTCTTACCTTCACCTTCTAATCAAAACACTATTTGGGTTTCTGCCTGAATCAGTGCTTCCAAATAGCTATATTTTTAGATCTCAAACAAACATTTGTTGCCTCTCACTTGACTTTTATTTTTAGGTTATTGTATCTGGTGTCAGAAGTGGGATCTAAAGTGACTTCACATTTGTGTATTGGTATTTATCAGAACTGGATTTGGTACCTATAGAGACTCTCTTGCACTCACTACTTCCATGGACCACTGACTCCCTGACCTTGAAGCCCCTTGGGTTCAGACATCTCTTTTTCTGGTTGAGGTTGGTGCTTTTATTTGAGATCAGGAGGGATTTCCTGGGGTGTGGGGTAATTGCTCTGGACATGATTGTCCCAGTGTTGGCATATGGCTTCTGCCACAGTGGTTGCTACTGCATGGGGAATTTTTCCTCTAGAAGGAAACTTCTCTCACCTGTGGAAGTTTTCCTGTGAGGTGAGAAACTCAGAGCTTGCTACTGCATGAGAAAAAAAAAATCTTTTTTCCTTTTTCTTCAGGAGAGTCTTTTTGCTCTCATTAGAAGTGACCTGGGGGTCGAGCAAATCTCAGCAATTTTTCCCTGGTGGGTAAGTACTCTTTTTCTGAGCACTCTTTTGTTCCCTTTCCTTATCTCCGTCTGTTGTACTGTCATCAGAAATAGGTTTTGTAGGAGAGGATATAGTCAAATCCTATAAAGCAGTTGTCCATTTTGGTGCCCTCAAACTGACAAGCAGGCACATCTCTCCAGACTGGCTTATGTTTAGACGAACTTTGCTGTGGGTCCTTATACAAAAAACAGATGAGATTTTTGTTCTGTCTTGTCTATGTCCTGAGAGTTTGCCTTTGTGACTGGCAAAAATATTTTTCTCTGGTCTCCACTATCTGGAAGGTGCACTTACCAGGATGCATCTGGTGGCCAGTTGAATATACTGGGATTTGGGCAGCTATATCCAGTAGGACAGAAGCACAAGAATTTACGACTGGTCAGTTATAGCCAGTCAACTGGCATCTTTTTTTTGTCTTTTTGTCTAATTGTGCTAGCTCTCAGAGGAATTTGTCATGAGGGGTCATGGTCCATAAAGGTCTTTATTGTTTCAACTTTTGTTGCTTTACTGCCTATAGCAGAAAAGGGCTTTTACTGTCTTAGACTAGTCTGGGGGTGAGTTTCTGGATCTTGTTCTTTGTCTGATTAAGCCATACAAAGCTTATTGGTTTGAGTAGCTTTTGAGATAACTAGATCCTACCTTTGAAACCAGAGGGCAATTGAGTCTGGGGCTCATGCTGCCTATGCCACTCAACCAATAGACTGACACAGGATTTGGGCTATTTAGAATAAGTGTTTATTGTCAGAGCGCTGGTGATCTGAGAAGGTAGTAGGTTAACACCTTCAAAAACTGCCTTACTTTCTCAGTCTGGCTTCGAGTATTTAAGAAAAATCTGGGCATTATTCCAGGGGCTAGTGACAGTTCCAGGGGAGTGTCGGTTCAGCTTCACAGAGCCTTCCAGGCTTCCTTCTGGCTACGCGGTCTTTCTTGTGGCATCAGCAACCCAGGAACAAAGACGCGAGCCTGTAAAGAATGTTAAGCCATAAAGATTGTGATCAGCAAGCATTAGGACACAGTCACAAGTTTCAGGGCAATTTTCTGATGCAGGGGACATTCTAAACTTGAGCTAGATTAGGAAAAATCTATTGTCTGATTAAAGACTGGGGAAACTGGGGGACAGTGAGACTGAAACACATCTAAAGCCAAGATATTATCCTTAGTCTAAATTCCAACTGAAACTTATTGTTCTCATGAGTATTGATCTGAGTCTCAGTTAAATTTATGTCCTAGGGCTGAATGGGCAGAAACAGCTTAAATCAGAGCAAAAAACTATAGTAAAGAAATGAAGTTTGTGTGTGGTTATAAGCTATAGGGTAAGAATAGGTAAGGCCAGGAAGATAGTGAGTCTCATAATACAGGGATCCTTGTATCAGGTCCTTCTTCATCATCAACAGCCAGATGATAGATCCTTTGAACTGGAAAAACTTCCAAAATGGAATTTTTGGGGGGAGTTCTCATCATAACAGCTGTTTTATTGGTACCTATGGAAAGACCAAATTAAAAAATGGTTTCAAAAAAGTATAATGGCTATCCTCCTTCATTTGATGTCATTTAAGTAGCAACTGAGTTTCTTAAGGAATTGAAATCTAGTCTTTACAGGACCAGGATTATAGCTCCAGAAACAATTCAAAGCCCATCAATCGTTTTTACCATTTCAAAAGGCTTGTAAATATTGGCCTTAGGAAGTCAAAGTCCTAAGAGGAACCTGCATTTCTTTCCTGAGTCTTTGAGAGGTAAATTCTGATCTTACCCAGGCTATCTTTTTAAAATGCAAATTTATGAAAGGTAATTTTTAGCAAAAATAGGAGGGGAGGAAAAGTCATTTATATAGCCACTTTCTTTATGGAAGCCATGAGGTCTCTGCTTACATCTGTTTATATGTTCCTGTGTGTCTATATATGTATTGAAGATATGTGGTATTTTTCTACCTCCAGATGGTATTGCTAATTTGTAAATTAGTTCCATTTAATTGACTTAAAAACAAACAAGTGCCTATATAAATTAAAAATTAGGTATTCTAATACCTATTCTTCTCAACTATTTCAAAAAATTCAAGAGGAGGGAAAGCTCTCAAGCTCATCCTGAGCCCACCATTACCCTGATTCCAAAAGCAGACAAAGACAGTACAAAAAAAATTATAGGTAGATATCCCTGATGAACACAGATGCAAAAATCCTAGGAAAATATTAGCAAACCACATTCAGCAATACGTTAAAAAGATCATGCATCAAAATCAAGTTAGATTTATTTCTGGGATGCAAGGTTGGTTCAATATCCACAAATCAATTTATGTGATATACCACATTATCAAACTGAAAAATAAAAATCATATGATCATATCAATAAACTTAGAAAAAACATTCAACAAAATCCAGCATTCATTTGACATCCCACAGCAAACATCATATTCAATGAAAAAAAGCTAAGAGTTTTCCTTAAGACCAGGAACAAGACAAGGATGTCCACTCTCACCACTTTTATTCAACATAGTTTTGGAAGTCCTAGCCACAGCAACCAGACAAGAAAAACAAATAAAAGGCATCCAAATTGGAAAAGAAGTAGTAAAATTATCATTATTTGCAGATAATGTGATACTACATAGAGAGAACTTTGTAGATAAATGCATTCAGTAAAGTAGCAGGATACAAAATTAATATTCAGAAATCAGTTGCATGCTTATACACCAATAATAAACTATCAGAAAGAAAAATTAAGAAAATAATTCCATTTACAATTGCATAAAAAAATTAAATAGCTAGGAATAAATTTACCAAGGAGGTAAAAGATCTGTACTTGAAAAATTATGTCATTGAAGAAAAAAATTAAAGAAGATACAAATAAATGAAAACATTTACTGTACTTATGGATAGAAAGAATTAACATAATTAAAATGTCCATACTATCCAAAGCAATCTATAGATTCAATGAAATCCCTATGAAAATACCAGAACTGAAATAAATACTCCTAAAATTTATATAGAATCATAAAAGACCCTGAATAGCCATAGCAATGTTGAGAAAGATGAACAAAGTTGGAGGTATCTCTCTACCTGATATCAAACTATACTACAAGGCTATAGTAATCAAAACAGAATGGTACTTGCATGAAAACATACACATAGGTAACTGGAACAGAATAGAGAGAATAGAGAGCACAGAAATAAATCAACACCTGTATGGTCATTTAATCTATGATAAAGGAGGCAAGAACATACAATGGAGTAAAACAATATATTCAATAAATTTTACTGAGAAAATTGAACAGATACATACAAAAAAAATGAAACTGGACCACCTTACACCATATACAAGAATAAACACAAAATGAATTAAAGACTTAAATGTAAGACCAGAAACTATAAAACTCCTAGAAGAAAACTAGGCAGCAAACTCTCTGACATTGCTCTTAGCTATATTTTTTTCTAATATATTTCCTCAGGCAAGGGAAACAAGAAAAAAATAATAAGACTATATCAAACTAAAAAGTTTTTGCATAGCAAAGAAAACCATCAATGAAACAAAAAGACAACATACCAAATGGGGGAAGATATTTGCCAAAATTTATATGGAGCACATACAACTCAACATCAAAATACACAAACAATCCAATTTAAAAATGGGCAAAGGTTTGAATAAGCATTTCTCCAAAGAAAACATACAGATGGACAATAGACATATGAAAAGATGCTCAATATCACTAATCATCAGAGAATTGTAAATTAAAACTGCAATGAGATATCACCTCACACCTGTCAAAAGGGCTATCAACAATAAATCACAAAACGAGGATGTGCGGGAAAGGGAACCCTCATGCACCATTGGTGGTATTGCAATGGGTATAGCCACTATGGAAAACAGTTTGATACTCAAAAAATTAAAAATAGAACTAACTTATGACCCAGCAATTGCATCTCTGGATATTCATTAAAAAAAAACCTAAAACATAATTCGGAAAGATAAACACACCCATATGTTTGTTCACTGCAGTGTTATTTAAAATAGCCAAGATATGGAGGCAACGTGAGTGCCCATCAATAGATGATTGGATAAAAAGTGGTACATATATATAGTGGAATATTACTCAACCATAAAAAATAAAATCTTACTATTTGCAACAACAAAAATGAACCTAGAAGGTATTATGCTAAGTTAAATAAGTCAGACAGAGAAAGACAAATACCATATGATTTCACTTATATGTGGAATCTAAGGAACGAAATAAAAGAGCAAAACAGAAACAGACTTATAGACACAGAGAACAAACTAGTGATTGCTAGATGTGGGGCAGTATGAGGGGAGTAGGTGAAAAAGGTGAAGGGATTAAGGAGCATACATTGGTAGTTGCAAAATAGTCATTGGCATATAAAGTACAGCACAGGAAATATAGTCAATGATATTGTAATAATTTTGCATAGTGTCAAATGAGTACTAGACTAATCAAGAGGATCGCTTCATAAATTATATAAATGTCTAACTGCTATGCTGTACACCTGAAACTAACATAAAATAATATTGAATGTTAACTCTAATTGAAAAATAAAAATTTTAAAAATCTCATATTTTAAAATTCTCAAAAACTATAGAAATGTTTTTCAGTTTCCCGTGATCTAAAGTTAATGTTTAGTAAGTGAAAACTAGTTTGTTTGATGGTTAAATTGAAATGGACATGTCTTTAGAGTTATCAGTATTAAGTTTAATATTTTTTTTCTACTTAGGTTTATCAATTTGTCAGCAAACCTAATAACTTAGAGTGATGGCTTACTTGGTCTAATATCCCATGATGTTTTTGTGGGTAATCTATACATAATTATTGAGAACAAGTAAAATAAATAGATGTAGGTGGGATAAAAAAGTTTTTTGGGCAAATCTTTTTAGCAATAATCATAATTGTTATGGTATATATATTTATGAGTAGTTTCCTCAAATCTTTTGGTAACTGGAAACTTTAATATTTGCTATCTGATTTAAATAATAAAAATTTACTAAATATTTAGATAATTTATAAATAAGATAAAATACTGAAACATTAAATGCTAAGTAAGTCTAAGTTTAGCTACTTGTTATAGAGAAACTAAAAGATAAATTTGGATCTGTTAATAAAAATGTTTGTATTTTGTTGAGGAAGCATGTTTCTAAAAATTATGAAATATATTTACCAGTAAAAGAGCCTATGTTTCTAGAGGTTATGAAATGCACTTGTGGGTTTGCCAATCTATGGAATACTGATGTGACAACATATAATTGTTTCTTTTTAGTTTTCACCAGAAATTAACGTTTCTAAGGGTTAAGATTTCTAAGAAGATAGAGAAAAATAATATAGGTTTTTAGTAATACAAGGTATAAGATACATACTTTTGAGGGAATTTAAAAGAAAGTGGTTTGTGTGAAATAAATTGTTTACTTCTGAATGTGTAAAAGAACAAGTGACAAACTATAAATGACAAGAAAAGCTATTGGTATGAAAAGGAATCTTGAGAAAGGAAATTTTATGTGTGATCAAGTTGAGTAAGATTGAAATTAATTTAATTAAGTTAATTTCAATATCAAAAGTAAACGGATACAAAATTAGAGTTTGATTCTCTTTATCTCTGTTAAAAGGACAAAGTTTTTTTAGACTTTTGCTCTGTTCCTGATAAGTAATTATAAAAATGTTTTCTGCCTAGAAAGCAAAAGTTCTGTGTTTTATCAAAGTAATTTTCCATGTAATTTTCTGTGTTTTATGTTGTCTTAATGAGGTTCTTGACTGCTTAAGAAAACTGAATCTTCTCAATAGTAAGAGCTATATATAAGATGCTTGCAATCATGTAATCTTTGTCTTTAAAATCTTTTGTCACATTGGTTAAAGAGATATTAAGAATTGTTTCATAATAATCTGGGATCTTTTTAGTCAAATGTCCAGAACTTTTGATATATTTGACAAACTTTCCATAATTCAAAAATCAAAGTCTTTTTTTTTTTAACATGAAAATAACTTTGAGACTTTTTTTTGGAAGAATCCCTGAAACATTTCAAAGAAGATAAGTCTCTTTATAAAAGCAGGACATTAAACTAATTAGGTCTATTTGAGATGCTGAAATTACATGGGAAGCATTGTCAAATGAAAAATAATTATATTTGTATGTATATATTATTAAAATAAATGTTCTAGAAATTACATAAAATTTCTAAAAACCTAAAATGTCCTCATATATTTTTATTTGTAATTCTAGTTGTTATCTTAAAATGTATGTTTCAGAGAAAAACAAATTTCTTTGTCAATTGCATTATAATTAGATCTTTAACCTTGTCAATTTAAGTCTTTGTCATTTACAGAGATTATTGTTTTATGCTGATACTTTTTGCAAGCAGGTTTCATCTTCAGAGAGACTCCTGGAGAGGATTCTAATACTTATCCTAAAATATAGCTTTCTAATAAACTTTCAGATCATACCCTTAAAATGGATATATGGAAACTAGTTTCTCTCTCTTTTTTAGTTTCTTTTAAATTACCTATGACTTAGAGCAATTTGGTAAAATATACCTTTGTAATGTTTTTACCCATACTTGATCTTTCCAGAAACTCTCAGTGAGTATTTTAATTTCATGGCCTTATAATTATTTATATAAATTTATTCAGAATTTGTTTTTCTTGTAACAGGACACAACTGGAAACATTAGTTTTATTACCAAGGCTTTTACTGGAATGTTATATTTGAGAAAGACATACATAGTCTCAGAGATGATCAGACAGATTTCAGGAACAAGATTGACTTACGGAAGCCTCCCTGGGAAAATCAGCGTGATTCTTTGCTTACAGGGTTCCCAGCAAGCAGCTTTACCAGGTCGACCTATGCGTTTAGTTTTCTCTGCTTTAAATATCCAATTAATTAAAGAGACAAAGAAATTAAACACCACAATTTACAACCAGGTGATTACGTATACTGGAAAAGACAACTTCAGAAGGACCCTTTACAACCAAGATGGAAAGGACCATAACTGGTACTCTTACTTAAACTGTGGGTGGCAATAGAGGATTTGAAATTAAAGATTACTAGGAAGTGAGGCAGACAACTACAACAACTGTTGTAGACAGCTAACCCAAGATTCCAAACCAGGCCTGCATAATCCACATCTTCATTTTTCCTTTTTCCTTACTTTAGTTCCTTTCTATCTCACAAATAATATGAGAAGCCAAACACTCACTATAATAGTTATCGCTTCCTTTTCCCCCTTACATTTCTAGAAAGAAACTCAGCATTGGACAGCATCTTTAAACCTGCTTCATGTGTTAAATCATGCAGTTGGTTGCACAAACAGTCAAAATGGTCAATGCTTGGCAGTGTCAACCTCAGTGAAGATGCCAGATTAAGAAGAATACTTTTTCTTTGGGCAGGCTTTGCAATGAATGAATACATAAATTAGAAATTTATTTTAAAAACTTTCAAAGAAATTGCTGGAGCTACTGCCAAAGTAATAGCCAACTAGGAAAAAATTTTTAATGTTCTTGCACGAGTTATGTTAGATAATAGAATTGCTTTTGATCATGTTCTAGCTGAACAAGATGAGTTTGCTCTGTTGTTAATACCTCTTGTTATAAAATACCTATGGTGAAATAAAGATGGAACTCGATAAAATCCAGCACAAGTCAGATGGTTAGATATTGTACCCATTGACACTCACAGTTTTTCGATATCTTTAGCTGACTGCCATCAGGTATTGCTTCCTGGTTCAGATTTATTATCCAAATTGTATCTAACATTTTATTTGTTATAGAAATTTTTGTTGCTCTAAAACTTTGTTTTGCATAGGTTGATGTTTTAAAGATACCACTTGAGTGGTGCTCGCTCAACATTTTGAGATGATCACTAAGGCTTAGAACTCTTCATATAAGAAACCTCAGAAAACTACAGAAGAGGTTTGCCCTTAGGAAACCTGATGTCGAAGCCTTCCTGTGTCCGCGTGCTTTTGTTGCCCAACTGTGGCCTAAGTCTCTCAAGAAAAGAGACTTTCCCCCTTCATGGGACATGATAGACCAGAAATGAGCCTTCCTGGTGACACAGGACTCATGATGCTCTTAATAACTGATCAGTGTTGCTTTCCAATGATTGAACTGTGATGCTTTCAAGGGAAGACCTTGATCAAAAGGAGGAATGTAAGAAATAATGTAGATGGAGCCATTTCAAAATGGAGTTGGAGCGGCCATCCCAAGGAACTGCCTTGAGTGTCTCACTCCTCAAATCTTTGGGATGCCAAAACTAGGGGGAACAAACTTTGAACTGGGCCTAAAGCAGCATTGTATTTCAAACAACTGTTCGCAAAAAACAACAAGAAAGCAGACATGTAACTACCAAACTGAAAATTAAAGACATTCTTTAGAATTAGCATCACTCTGTTAGCTTATAAGCACCTATAGAAATGCCTTTCTCCTCCTCATGTAATTGTTCCCCTTCCCTTTCTCATAAGTATCCCTTGCCTTCACCCCCTAGCTGGAACACTGTTTGGGTTTCTGACTAAATCAGTGCTTCCCAAGTAGCTATTCTTTTGGATCTCAAATAAGCACTTATTGCCTCTTACTCTGGCCTTTCTTTTTTAGATTAATAATGGCACAATAATGGAGAAGTTCATAAAAAGATTGTTTTGTGATTTATAGATTGCCTCCAAATTACTTGTATTGTGGTTGGAAAAGGACCAGTTTCTCAAAAAGGGAAGGGATGTTGGGACAGACAAAAACTAGGACTCAACACATCACCTTGTCAGACAACATAGCCCTCTGTTTAGAATGTCTATTTTTCTCTGTACTCATCTAAATCCTATTTGTATTTAAAGATAAAGCTCAAATCCCATGCAGAATCATAGAATCTCAGTCCTGGAAAGGAGCAGGAGAGAGAGAAATAATTTATATTGAGATCTATTACTATGTACCGGTCTGGGTGTTTAAAATTCATTCACATTTAATCCATACAGAAAACCAGAAGAATAGGCTTGTTATCTCATTTTATAGACAACGAAACTGAAGTTCAGAGAGGTTAAACAACTTACCTGTTGTCATCATACTAGCCAGTAGAAGAATGAAGACTCAAACCGAGATCTTTTCCACTTTGTGGTTCGTGCCCTTTGTATTTCACTATAAAACTTTAAAGTTTATCTAACCTAAATAAGCCCTGACTCATCTGATGCTCAAATCCTCATTAAGACACTGCCATGAATGGTTATCAGCTCAGCCCTCTCCAGGAACAAAGTAATTCCACACATTGTAATACGGTTCATCTATCTTCTCTCAATATTAAGATGACATAATTCTTCTGAAACCCTTATCCATAAATACTAACATCCTTAAATCCTAATACCCTTTGGGCTTATGCAAAATGAGCTCCTGGGACAGACTGTTAATGGATGTCTATTTTCTGTTCTTCTTGGATAGGAGTAGAATTCCTACCTCAGCACAGAGGCAGATATACCCTGTAGATAACGAAGCTGAAGCTTCAACCTTCACTTACCTGAGCCCTGTGAGTCCTGGCATCTGCTGGGAGTTGTGGAGCATTCTAGATGGAGAGGGAACAGATTGTGACAATGAAGTGTATCTGGCAAGGTGGCTAAAGAGATCTCAGAAGAAAGGAACTCGAAACTCCAAAGCTCCAGAAATTTGTTGCAATTTATTTTCTCTTACTTAACAAATATTTACTTTCCTACCTAATTTTGTACTGGAAACCTTGTGTTATTTTATTTATAGAGGGTTCCAAAAATTGTATTTAGCATCACAAAATCTGATCCGACCCTTGATTTGATCCATAGCAGTCCTATTAAATATATTTCAGTTCAGTGTTTATATCTAAGCACATACATGAGAGAAATTAATTCCTCTCTTATTTAACTTATTATTTTGGGTCTCTATAACAATAGCCAGACCAACATCATGATATGGGATGTTTAATTTTTATTCTGCCATGTGCATTGATAGCCACCTCTCTACTACCGCCTCCAGAGTCAACTAGTTGGGGAGGCCTGACCCAGGCCAGGCTATAATTCCTTGCCCACACTTTTCAAACTAGGACTAAAAAAAGCCATTCTCTCTGGTTACCTGAACTTTAAGTTGTGTAGCATTGAATCATCTGTCATTTGTGTCTCTTTACAGTTGTGTCTCATTACTTCCAAATGGAGAAGCCAGAAAGCATTAAGAGAATATGAGGGGAAAAAAAGGAAAGGATCAGAGCTACAAAAAGTTTGTTTTTTCAGTTGTCCCTTGAGCCCAGATGTATTTCTGACCTTCTTGTAATGTGGTTTACCAATTTTCTTTGACCAGAGAATTATACCATTATCCTTCTATTAAGTCCCTGGGTTTCCCCAAGCTGGTTAAACAGGGCTTCTGTTTTTTTATAACCAAGAGGCCTGTCTATAAAACTCATTATGCACTTGCATAAGGCATAAGAAGCAAGCCAGCGAAGGGGCCCAGGGACCTCCCAGCCTGTGGCTTTTTACATTAACAGTTTGCTTATGACTCTATATCTCCTGAGCTCCTAGAAACCATAGATCCAACTTTTTAACTGATAGGATATTGCAAAGGCACCTCAAACTCATTAGCATCTTTTCTCTCAAACCTCTGCCTCTAGGGCTCCTTGTCACAATAAATGATGTAACTACTCACATTCAGGTGCTCAAGTCGCAAACGTGGATGAGGTCCATGCCTCATAAAACCTAACATGTCTTGGCCCCTTCCTACCCCTGTCATTGAACCATATGCTATTCCTCCAGCCAAACTGGTTTATCTAAAATTAATGAGGTAACATCTCTCTTTCCCCCAGTGTTCCTCTGTCTAACCCATTTTGCATAGTACTTTCCTATGCAAAGCCATACCTCCTACGTAAAGGACTTAAAATGGAGAGCTATGGAAGTCCCCCCATCACAGACTCCCTCTGCCTTCCCCAGCTCTTCTTTCTGTACCAGGCACAATTTTCAGAAACAGGTTATCCCAAACCTCACATATCTTGGAGTCTGAAATAAATGAGGTAGAACCAGAATAAACTATAGAGGACATAATTTTGTAGTTATGTGCATTAAAATCATATTGACTTAACAATACATGAGATGACTTGGATAGAGCCCAATCTCACCTAATAAGTAAATGATTGGGCCTCTGTTGACACCCTGGTAAGAAAAATTGATCCTGCACATCCCTTGCTTCCTCATCCTGCTCTCTTCTTAATCAAAACCTCACACAGAAGCATCCAATTGGTGAGCCTGCTTGCACGGCTGTGCTGTGGCTGCAAGAAACAATGAGACCGTGAGGGGCTGGCTTCTAATTTGGGGAGGTAGGACTCACATGTCAGAAAAAAATCCACAAGGGAAAGGTAACAGAAAGACACTGGGTAAGCTCAAAGCATAGTGTGCCCTCCTCACGGCTTAACCCAGTCAGCTCGTTGCATTCCTCTGGCCACGGAAGTTGCTTTGCAGTGGGCATCTATCTCACCCATTTCAGACCAGTGTGATGCTGGGGCAGTTTCTAGCAAGGAAGATGAAATGAAAAGTCTCTCTTTCTTAAGGTCTACTGAAAGCCAGCTCTTCCTCTTTCTGGCCAATTTGATTTAGGGATGTGAGGTTTGGTTTTGCTGCAGCAATTCTGTCATCATGAGAAAAGCTATGGCCTAGATAAAGTTAGCACAGCAAGACGCAGAGTTGACATATGGAAAGATGGCGAGAAACTGAATTTCACCAACCCTGAAGCCTGGATCTTATATCTCTGGATCTTACAATTAACTGTGAGCAAATTTATCATTAAAAGCAGTTTGAGGCTTTTTGTTCATCTAAAAACCACATATCTGACAAAGGATTTGTCATATAACATATCATATAAACAACTGTCTAAATATGAAGACAAATTTCTCCAGAGATGATATACAGGTGGAAAATAAGCACAAGAAAAGATGACCAATATCATTAGTTATTAGAAGCAAATTAAAACCATAAAGAGAAGCTACTCCACCTCTATTAGAATGGCTACAATTAAAAATCTTGCAACACCAAGTGCTGACAAAGATGCTGAACAACCGAAACTCACACAGTGCTGACGGGGCTGCAAAATGAACAGCTACTGTTTGAAAACAGTTTGACAGTTTTCTTTTTTTAATTATTATTAAAGACGTTATGTTTTTAGAGCAGTTTTATATTCACAGATAGTTTCTTTTAAAGTTAAACATAATTATCATATGATACAGCAATCCCAATTCTCTGTATATACCTAAGAAAAATGAAAATTTTGTTCCCACAAAAATTTGTATATAAATGTTTATGGTGATTTTTATTCATAATCACAAAAAGCTAGAAACAACCCAAATGTCCCTTGGCTGGTGAAAAGCTAAACAAACTGGTATATCATGGACTAGAACTCTATGTAACAATAAAAAGAAACATACAAGGACATGGATGAATCTCAACTGCATTTTGATAAGTGAAAGAAGTCACATGCAAAAGGTTACATATGTATGATTCCACTTATACGATGTTGGAAAAGACAAAATTATAGGGACAGAAGAAAGATCAGTGGCTGGCAGAGGTTGGGGAGTTGTGGGAGACTGACTACAATAGGACAGCAGGAAGGGGTTTGGAGGAAATGAAACTGTTCTGTATCTTGAGTGTGGTGGTATTTTCAAAATTATATACATCTGTCAAAAGTCCTAGAACTATACACTCAAAAAGAGTGAATTTTACTATATGTAAATTTTTCAAAGTGAATAATCTTTTAAAAAGTTCTATCAATCTCAATCTATTGAGGTGAAACAGAGTTTCAGTCCTCAGGGAATTTTTAGTGCAATTGATTAAATGAAGGTGCCTGACCTACGAAACAGTCTAATATAAGGTGCATACGCCTAAACATATATCAAAGAGAGACAAATACAAGTGCATGCAACTTTAAAACGTGACCAATAGGTGTTAGAAGACATATAATAAAGTTAGTGGGTGAAAGCTTCCTCCCACTAACTTTACTTAGGATGAGCAGAGGTTATAAAAATAAAATCATGCAAGGATATGAAAACACTTTGGAAAGTATAAAGATTTTAAAACGTACAAATTTTATAGTTTTCTCTGCCTCCTCTACAAGGCCTTCATAATATTATGCATATTGCAGGTGTTTGGTGAATAATTTTGAGTATTCTTTTTATTACATAAGATTCATAAATAAAATAGATGGTTCAAAGGAGCAGAAAGGCATTCAAGTGAAAGGGAGTGTCCAGAGGATTTTCTATGCGTTGCAGAGCTGGTTCAGATCCCAAGGGCTTTCTCCTCGTTAGGGCAGAGTTTAGGAATACCCACCTTGCAACGTCTTGATCGAGGATAATTGAGGTCCTGCTTTTTACTATGGCATGGTTTGTGGTTTAAGTAACTGGTATTAATCTTGTGCTCCCTGCTTTGTACGAAGATGTAGATTTTGATGGATATAGGTGCACAAGCTCCCACCTGCCCAGGTGAGCACACTTCCTGAGGCAGCCCCCTCTGCTTGTCTTCCTTTCCTGCTCAACTGCCGGGCTCAGTGTTCTGCAGAAACCAGCCTTGATGGTATCTTGTTCCCCAGATCTGCGAGGGCCCTCTCAGCTGCAGATTGGTGATATGACGATTAACCTTCAAAGTGGCCCGATCCCAGGTACAGGGTACAGAGAAGCAACCACCTCCGGAAAGTCAGCATCTTGCAAGCCCACTACTACCCCACAAATGCGGTGCTGTCGTGATTTGCCAGAGGAGGAAAACAGTGTAACGTTTTTATTCTTCAGGGCTCTAAAAGCCTTTACTTCTCTCCATAAAAAGGGGAGAAGGAACGGTTCCTTTCCCAACAAGCTACAGGTAAGAGAGTGTAATGAATTAATTTTATTCAAATAATATTATAATTCCTTTTCCTTTAGGACCCCTAGTTAAACAATTTCCCCTGGACACTAAACTTTCAACTTTTTTTATGTCAAGTTTCCTTTCATTTTTTAACTCTAAAATCTACTAATTTTTCATGAAAACATCTTACTCTTTCTTCACTATCCTTCTGGTTTTGGTTATTTGTTATTGCAGATTGGATCTTCATAAGCGTACCTATCCCCATTGTTAATGCCAGAGAAGGCAGGCACTGGCTTTGCCCTTGTATAGTGAAACCTAACAACACATGATTTTTCAATAATAAACACATTACATGAATGAGGAAATCAGAGTTTTAATGAAAGATATTCACAGGTTCCAGGCTTCACCTCTGGCAAATTCCCTTTCTGTATATAAGGAAACAGAAAGAGATTCTATGAGTCACCAAGAAGTTTAGGGACTGGAAGTCACCCATTCCCTTCCACAAGGTTTTCTCGGTATATATATTTTTAAATGTAATAAGTCAAAAGAACTGCTTCCCATGCTCAGAACTACAAGGATTTCAAACAAATGGTTCATAGGTAAGAAGCCATTTAATGTATATTTGTATTTATTACATATTTTAATTTAGAAATTTTTTCATATTCAATGCCAAAACACAGACACTGCACTCTGCAACCTTATCCACTGGCATGACGATCAGGCAGTGCCTAAGCCCCCCACCCTTCCTACCATTAAGCCTTACTTCCCCCAATTCTCCCGATAGGGCTCTGGTACCTTATTGTTTACCTTTCTGGTTGCAGCCAGACCTGGGAGATTATCTCCCAAAGGTATGCAGTACTAGGGAAGTCTGGAGAGGGTTCCCTAGCCAACCCCCAGGAGAGAAGTTTGAAAAGCCTACACAACTACTTGTGGGCTTTAAGTTCACGCATTCTAAATGAAGGCAGCCACCCAGAGGACTGTCTCCCTGAGGAAGTCGATCTTAAACCGTGGGATGGCTCCTATGCCAGGAAGACCAAGGCTGGTAGGAAGTAGAAATTTTCTAGCCAATCGACTTTCCCCTAGGGCTGTGGGGAAATCTCATAGAAGGAAGTTTTGGGACCAAATATGGACAAATGAAAAACAGCACCTGAGTTAGCCAGATGCAGAAAGGACAAGCAAACCGTTCCTGAGCTTGGAGGCCCTCCCCAGAACAGTGGGAGGCATAAATTAACACCTGAACTTTGGAGGGAATCCACTACCTAACAAGGCAAGGCAGCAAGGCAAGCTAGAGCTCAGATGAGGAGCTTGTAGTGATGGTACGGGAAAGGCTGAGGAGCTTCGTTTTACTATCCAGAAACTTCTTAGGCAATACAGATGTAGGACCTAAGTGCTCTAGGTTTAAAATTCTTGGTTCTCTGACTTGTGAAAAGTTATTCTAACTTCCTAGGACACTTTACCGTTCAGTTAGGTTTCACATATATTCTCTTATTTAATCTTTATGATAACCGTGTGTGATGACCATATTTTTCACTTTACAGAAGATGAAGTGAAGACTCAACAGAGATGTAGTAGCTTAAGCCCAGAGGCACGCTCAGAACTCAGTTATTTATACAGCCCATCTGGTGCTCTTTGCATTACCCAGTGGTTTTCAAACTTTATTTTTCAAGGCCTTCAACAATCCCATAGAGGTGTTCATGGGGTTTGTGGAGATTCTCACAGTAGGTCTAAAACTTTTAAAACACCACTCAGTGACACCTAACTTTGGGATAGCCCTTTGATTTCAAGTACCTTTAGTTCCCTTAGCAATCCTCAGAGCGTGGTTAGGCCTCACTTCCCCTGATGCTGTAATGATCAAGAATAAATAAAGCATAGTGAGGGCTCCAGGTGCCTTGAAGGCAAGCCTCACTTCTGTAAGAATCCCAGCCTCACAGGGCTGTGGCAAGAGACGTGGGCAACGTGAAAGGAAGTCTGTTACTGATACTCCGTGCCCCCTGAGTGATAATGCAACCGTTCGTTTTCCTGTTGATGAGTTTGAAGCTCTCACAGTTATAAATGAAATTCTCTCGGATTGGTTTTTAAAGTCCTTTTAAAACTTTTAGCTCTTCAATGAGGTCCAGTAGCTTCCTGCTACATTTCTGCAGTGACTGCTCTGATGCAATGTAGTAGACGGTTTCTGTTTCTGTGGCTGTCCACTATCTGAACTCCCTTCCTATATTTGAGGAATTCCTTACCACTTGGAAGGGAAAGGATCAAAGCCCCACTATGGAAGTAAAAGGATCGCATACTTCTCCAGCCCCTCTGGCAGCTAGGGTACAGGTGTGTGATCTGAGCTCAGTCAGCTGGACATACTCACCTGGGATTTTGACTCAGGAAATATCAATGCAAAGAAAGAAACAGGAAAACAGAGAATTTATTCTAGCAAGAAGCAATGTCCAGTTTCCATGCCAGAGTGGCATGCAGTGTCCACCTCTGGCAGCAAGAGATGTTTCATCAGACTAGCTTGGTGGTAAGACTTCAGCAGTGGTCCAGCTCTGTCCCTCCTCTTTATTTATTCCCATTTTCAGAGCTTGTGTCTCCAAGTAACCCTAAGAACCATCAAACTCCTTCTTCTAGTTGCTCGGGCCCAAACTTTGGTGACATTTTTGAGTCTTCTTTGTAACCCTATACCCAATTCATTAGAAAATTCTGGAAGTGACCCATTTCCTCACTGTTTCTCCTTGGCCCAAGCCATTATTCCTCGCTGGATTGCTGCAGTAGCCTCTTAACTGGTCTCTCTACTTTCACCTTTGCTCCCATACAGTCCTGTCTCTGCACAGTAGTCAGTAATTTTTCTAATTCGTAAGTCTCGAAGTATCCTACAATAGATGATTGAATAAAGAAGCTGTGGTGCATATATACAATGGAATATTACTCAGCCATAAGAAAAGATGAAATACTGACATTTGCAACAACATGGATGGACCTTGAGATGACCATGCAAGTGAAATAAGCCAGACAGAAAAAGTTGAAAATCACATGATATCACTTATGTGTGGGATATAAACCTAAAAGCAGCAAACAAACAGGACAAACAAACAGAGACTTCATGGACATGGACGACAGACTAGTGGTTACCAGAGGGTAGGGGAGAGTGGGGAGAGGAAGGAGGGAGGTAGATGGGATAAAAGAGATCAAATACGTGGTGACATTAAATAATTTTTTAAAAAATTAAAAATAAAAATATTAAAGTTAAAAAACAGGTGTCACAAACCCTACAAAATAAATAAATAACTAAAATTGTAAGTCAGATCTTGTCACTCCTCTTCTGTTCAAAGCCATCCCACAGCTATTTATCTCATTCTAAATAAAATCCGAAATACCTCTTGAGGTTTCTATTATTGGTCCTGGCTTACTTACCTTTCTGATCTTGTCTCCTACCACTTCCTCACTCACTACTCTGCTCTGCCCTGTTATTCTTCAAAATGTGCAGCACACTCTTGTTGCTGGATTGAGCCTTGCAGTTCTCTCTGCCTGTAATGCTCTTCTCCAAGGTCCCCACGTTACTTGCTTCCTCACTCCAACCAGGTCACTACTTAAATGTTACCTTATCAGACAGTCTGCCTTGACCACCCTGTCTAGAATGGCACTCCTCTCCTCTGCCTCATTCCTCTTTTCTTCTCTAACTTGCGAATTATTCCTCTTTATTTTTCTTCTTTAGCAACTGAAACATAATATATTTGTTCATTTGTTTATTGTCTGCCTCCCGTACTACAATATAAGCTCCTTGAGATTAGGGACTTTGACTTTGGTGCTTAGAAGAGTGCCTAGCACATAACGAGCACTCAATAAATATACTTTCAGTAGGTGTAATGACCAAATAAAATTCCATTTCTGCTTAAATCAGCCATAGTTGGTTTCTGTTTTTTATAACTTAAAGTCCTAGGAACCTCATTGGGTAGACATAATGAAGGACTCAGTATGGTGGGAATCAAATTTCACTTAACACCTTGGGATTAAATTTCTTTATAAGTTGTCCCTTTTGTTCTAAGATAATTTTACAGTTTTTTTTTTAAGTCAAATTTCCAGGCAACAATAGAATAGTGGTTTTTCCAAACGACTTCATTCTTTAGCTTTTACAGCTAGCATTTACATGTTCTTAGAAATGAGTCACCTCTGCTCAAAGGTCATTATTCTTATATAATTCTTATATATTGCCAATGCCATTTGTCATCATTGCCAACAGTGTCACCAACATAATCTTCATTAAATAAAGTAACAAACTAAAAGATAGTATAGGATTTGGGCTAAATAAATGCTAAAGAAGTTCACAGGAGAACTGAGTTGAGAAATGGGTAGGACTGAAGTTAGCTTTCAGTGGAAGATAGAATTAAGGTGAGCAGAGAGAAAATGTGGTCTCCAGACACCTTAAATCCATGAGAGCAGAGTGCTACAGGTATATGTAAGGAGGTGGAATAACCAGAAGTTAGCAAGGTCCAGTTTAATAAGAATACACAGGCTATGCACTAGCTTCTCTTGATTTTTAGGAAAAGATTTAGATCCACAGCTTGAAGCTTTGTCTCATGCTTGTCTTCAAATTGTACTCATATCTATATCCTCAATCCGTCTTGCTTCCTCCGTCTTCTTGCATCCAAAGACTATCTAAACATTTGTTTTTGGCTTTTTTTGTTTGTTTGTTTGCATCATTCATTGGCTTCTATAAAATTTCAGGCCTTTTTCTCATGAACTGTTACCAAATCAAGTTTTCCCCTTCCTATACTTATTATATATTTTAATGTGTATGCTAGATTCTGATTACCTCCATTAATTTTTATTTTTTAGCCCCAATTTAGAACCTGTTCATTAGAATTTGGAATCCTTACTCTCTACATCAACATATGTGTTTTAACTACTACAGTTTCGGTCACCTGAAAATTTCATAGGTATTTCTCATAGCTCTTTTTCACATTGTTGAAGAAAATATTGAATGAGGTAAGGCCTGGCCTTGTAGGGATCTCTTTCCAAATTAAAACTGATCTTATCAGTACTTGGGTTTAACTTTTCAATCATCAGTAAATAAGTTCACCTAGCTGTTCCACATGGAAGAGGTTGTGGTTTAGTAAATAGAGCAATGTACTGAGACTCCTATGAACATGATTCTGACACAAACTTTGCCCTACCCTGTCAAGTCAAATAACTTCTCTTGAACTCATTTAGAAAATGAGAGAGCTACACTAAACGTATTCCCTGTTCCAAAGTGCAGGGATTCTATCATCTAGTACATATTTCCTCATAAAAATACACACTATTGGGGGGAAAATGGCGTAGATGATAGAGGCTCTGTTCATCCCTTTTGCGACCAAATCAAAGTTGTGACAGAAACAAGAAGCAGCAGCAAGGAAAAATCACCTGGGATCTAGGTGAACAAGCCATACAACTAGGGAGAAATCCAAGAAAGCACCCTGCAATAGTAGAAGGTAGGACAGGGCAAGGATGTGGGGCGGCCCGGTCCCGAGCAGCTGAGTGAGATCAAGGCTATGGCAGCAGCAAAAGCCTCTTAAAGGGGCCGCGTCTGCAAGTAGACTTTCAGGCTGACAAACCTGCTCGCTAGGAGCACCAGTGTCCATTCTGCTGCACGCAGGGACTTACAGGGACACATTCTCGGAGCAAGGGCTGAGGTGTGATTCACTCTATATGGAAGTGCAGGAAGGATCCATTGTTCCCTTTTGAGCCCTCCCCGCTATCAGTACGCCGGACACAGCACTGCCATAGTTGTGACGTCATCAAACTGGATAACGAAGGTCGCTCTGCCCAGAGGATTCCCTGAAACCCCACCTCTCCCAAATTGGGCCCCATCCCAAGCCATATCCAGGTGTATCCTCAGCGAGTCAGGAGCTCCTTGCTGAGCAGAGCCTAGACTCACACTGGAGGGAGCTGGCCTTGGTTTCTGGTGTGGCCTTTTGAGGCAACTATAAGTACACAGCATCTGTGGATGTCTTGCTCAATCTTAGCAGGTGGCCCCAGAGAGGTAGAGGCTTGGGCAAAATTTGGCCTGCAGCTGAATCCCTCTCAGGACTGTGCCACTGGACACCTACTTCACAAATCCATACTAATAAGTCCAGGAGAATTAGGAGCTTTGCTTAGTACATAGATACAGACACGAAAAGGCAGCCAAAATTGGAAGACAAAGAAACAAAAACCATATGAAGGAGCAGAACAGAGATCCAGATAAAATGGAGTCAAGTAATCTAACATTCAGAGTTCAAAGCACTGATTATAAAGATGCTCAATGAACTTTTGGTTAAATTCATTGAGAACTTCAACAAAGAGAAAAAAAAAACTAAAGATAGAAGTGGAAATTATAAAAGGGAACCAGTCTGAAATAAAGAACACATCTAAAATGAAAAGTATATTAAATGGAATAAACAAAGGAATAAACCAAGTGAGTAAAGAAAGGGTTCAGATGTCCTATCTATAGAATGGAAAAACCAAGGACACTCAACCAGAATGGCAAGAGGTAAGATGCCAAGTCTATAAAAATAATTTAAGAAGCATATGGGACCCTATTAAGGATCCAAATATGTGTCTGGTCAGC